>RJWM01005196.1:0-94350 GCA_004363535.1 Dasyprocta punctata | reverse complement strand
CCATGTAGCTTCAGGGCAACAGTGTCCCTCGATGTCAGCAACTGTACATTCTTCAGATAAGGGGCAGGTCCTTTTGAGGTTGTGCACTTTGAAGACCGGGGAGAGGAAGGAAGCTGTGAGTTTCTTTTGTGTTCTGGATCATCCAGCATTTGAACCAAAAACCTGAGACACCTGAACTGACAGGCAAGGATACTTGTAGAAACAGAGGGTTTAAAAATGGAAACTGACCTAGAACTGACACGGTGGAGCCTGATCAGTTACTTAAAGTCTTTTTCTCTTTGCTGGTTATTGACTTATGATTGATCGAATAGTTAGTGTTTGCATAGGGTATAAAATTGGCATGTTATGAAGTATCTGAAGTAAGGTAAATAATTTTTCCTGCCCCCTGCTGCTCAAGTTCTCTCTAGCAGTGACCATAATCCTTTTGGGTATCTTTATGAGGGTCACCCATGCATGTATAATATGAATATATAATATTTTTCAATAACTCCTGGCATACTATTCATATCTTTATGCCTTGCTTCTCTTGCCCTACAGTGTACCTTGAAAATGATCCCATATAATATGGAGAGTGCCCTCTTTTTTATAGCTGTGCACGTCCCACTGTTATGGAAGAATCATCATGTATTTGAACACTATCCCAGTGGTGGGAATGGAGGGTGTCTCCCTTCTTTTTCGTTACACATCACACTGCAGGGAGTGTCTTTGTGATCACACCATTACCTATGTAGGTGCATCCGTGGGTAGATTCCTGGATCCGGAATCACAGGTGGAAGTATATATGCCTATTTCTCATATTGGTATCGCAAGTGTCCTTTCTAGGAGGTTGCAGCAGTTTGCATCACTGACGAATGAGACAGCCTCGCCAACACAGAGAGTTATCATTTCTTGATCTTTGCCAATCTTGATGGATGAAAATTGGTGTCTCAGTTAGTTTTAATTTGCATCTCTTTCATGAGTGCGGTTGAGTGCCCTATCACAAGTTCAAGATCCATTTGTATTTCCGTTTCTTGAGATGTACATGTGCACACCTTGCCCATTTCTCTCTCAGGCCATTGGTCTTTGCCGTCTTAGATTCAGTATCTCTGTCACCCAGCTCCGTGTCCGGCACCAGTCACTCTGAGGCTGGCTGTGCGTTCAGATTCTGCTTTGGAGACTTCAGCAGTTCAGCTGCTTGGCTGTGAAAGAGGTCTGTGCCCTCAGGTCTGGCTGAGGCTGCCTCTCAGGCCATGTGAGTCCCCCACCCAGTGGCTCCTGGCTCTGTACCCACGGAGCCCGGAGCCGCCTGACCGAATGCACAGCCAGTGCCTAAGAGGGCGCTGAGCTCACAGGGCTCATGAGGACCGCTGGTTCAGAACCTGAGTAAGACTGAGCCGGAGAGGCCGAGTCAGGAGGGGAACAGGTGCATTTGGGCACATTCCAGAAAACAGCTATGGCAACTATATGGGGAGTTTGCACATTTATGGCATCCAGGGAGTCAGGGAAAATAGAATACACTCCTTCTTTAACACCGTTGTTATGTTTTCAATATTACACTCCGTATGTTTCTCCCCTTAACGTCAAGCATTTTTAGATGTTTATTTAAAGTAGTGGTTCTCACCTGGGAGTTATTTTCCCCTCCCCCAGGGGCATTTAGAGACATTTCACAGTCACATTTAGGAGGAGAGAGAGGAAGGAGATACTGGTGGCCTGGTGTGGGTGGTGGCTGAGGATGTCGGCGGCATTGTCATATCACGCACACGAGAGTGTCCGTGTCAGCCCGGAGCACCGTGGTGCTGTGCACAAAACATCTTGGTCCAGCAGTACGTCCGGTTGTCAGTGTGAACAAAGTGTGATGAAGCCATCGTGTCCCGCGGTCTCCAGACACTGGGGACCGTCTTCAGGTCCCCGGAGCACTTGTGGGTTTGTGTGCCAGTGAGGAGGGGAGGAGGCAGGAGGAAAATATGGGGAGAATTTTAGCTGGAAAGGCAGCTAGCACTGTGTTTAAAAATAAGCCTGCACAATGTGTCCTGACTTGGGGACAATGAGAATGGAGGCCCAGTGGGGACCGCTGGTTCCTCCTAACCCCCTCTCATTCACAGCTCTCTCCTTCCCCTTCTCTTCGCCTCTCTCCACCCCCTCCAGGGGCCTTTGGTCAGAAGTTCGCACCAGTCTTGCCCCTAAGGACATCAGGGTGGCATTTCTGTGTACCCAGGCCACCACCTGGGCTACTCTGAGTCTCCCACGTCCTCGGGGTGCTGGGGCTGTGTGGCTTCCGCGTTCAGCTGTGGGGATTTGAGAAGGAGCAGAAATTCCTGAGGATTTTCCCCTTGGCGTTTGGAGCGGGTGATGGCCTTGGTGCCCACGAGGGAGCTGAGAGCTTCCTTCGGCTGGTCTCTGCCGGCCCGGGCTGTGGAAAGGCAGCGCTTTGAACACTGTTAGGAAGAGCAGCTGATTAGTGTCTGGGAAGGACTCAGAACAGCACCCGAGTGTGCTGATGGTGATGGTTGCTTCTCCCCACTGGAAGTTCCAGCCTCCGTGGCCCTACTCTGTGGTACTGAGCTCAGTACCCTTGGGTCTCCACCTGCCCACCCATCCCTGCCTGACCTGTGTGGAGGGAGGTGGCCCTGCCTCTCTGAGAGGAGCCTCCTGCTTGTTTCCTGCTGGAAGCTCAGAGCATGATTGTGCCTGGGCCTGCAGAGTCCCCATCCACTCTGCTTTTGGTCCCCAGCCACAAAGCTACAGTCCCACCTCTTTTTTAAAAAATTTTATTTTGAGACAGGATCTTGCTAAGTTGCATAGGATGTTCTCAAGCCTGCCATCCTCCTGCCTCAGCCTCCTGAGTAGCTGGGATTACAGGCATATTTTAAGAAGCCACTAAATACAGAGAAGATTCGTGGACTGTGGTGAGGCAGTGGAGGGAATAGTACAGATTAACCTCGTCCCTAGGGAGCTTCCAGTTCATCAGGGGTGGCACAGCCTTCGCCACCAGGGACTCTCAGTCTGCTCGGGACCCAGAATCTCTACCTCTGCGAGCAGGGTCCTTGTCACCAGGGAGCCCCAGCCTGATGGAGGAGGCAGGGCCCTCCAGGTGAGTGGGACAGGGCAGTGGTCACACCTCACTTTCTGCCTCCCAGGAGGAGGAGGCAGGCTCAGGAGCGCCCCCTTGGCTGGACAGCCAGCTGCACCCCACCCTGCGCTATCTTTAGCGAGCACCCTTCATTTGCTTGGGAGGATGCGCGGCTATTTCCTGGGCTGGCCCTTCTCCCCAGAGAGCTGCGCCATGGGGGCAGGGTGGGTAGTGGGGGTGCTTGGGGGCCTTGTCCGGGGTCACGGGGTCACTTTTAGTGCTTGGAACGTGAGCTGCCTTCTAGCTTGGCCTTTGGCTTCAGAAGAGGGTATGAGGGCCGGAGAAGGGAAGGGCCTTTCTCAGCCTCACACCGGGCTTAGCGGCTGGGCCCAGCTCAGGGCCTGGCTCCCGGATACACCCAGTCAGACTCCCTGGTAATGACAATGGTCCTGGGCCCAGTTATGTCAGGTCAGTTACTCCCCTGCCCAGAGACTGCATCCTGCCGTCTCTCTTGGAGAAAAGAGCACAGGGCTGCTTGGGGGTCCCAGGTCCCCCCACCCCTCCCGGCGTCTCTAACTCGCCCCTCTCCCTCTCACCCACACCACACTGGGTTCCTGGCTGTTCTTGACCTTTCTACCTCAGGGCCTTTGCACTTGCCAATTCTTCTGCCTATAATATTTTCTTCCAGATACTTGCATAGCTAACTCCTCACTTCCTTCCAAGACCCCTGCCCTAACCATCCTACGTAAAATGTCCTCCTCCTCCACCACTCTCCAGACCTCGCAGCCAGTTTTATCTTCCTCCAAAGAATTTATCACCCTGTGACATGGTATAGATTCATGTATTTATCCCTTTCTTTGTTTCCTCCCTTATTCTGTTTTGTTCAGTCTGCATTGACAGCAGCTAGAACATGCCTGGTGCATAGTAAACACTGCCTGGCGAGTAGTAAGAACCGGTTGGTTCCAGGGAACAAAAGAAAAAGTGCAGCATGGAGGGAGGAAAGAGAAACAAATTGAACTAAAAGGAGCCCTGGGACCTGGTGTTGGAGGTGGTTTGATTTGGTGAGTCTACTCTGTAGAGAAAAGAAAGAACCTGCCAGGGAAGGGGTGGTATCTGACTGTGACCTCAGCTACTCAGGAGGCTGAAGCAGGAAGATTCAAGTTCAAGGCCAGATTAGTCAACTTAGCAAGGCCTTGTCTGAAATTAACGTTTTAAAAAAAGGGATGCAGGGGTAGCTCAGTGTAGAGCTTTTGCCTAGCATGTGAGAGGCCCTGGGCTCCATCTCCAGCACTGCAAAACCTAAACAATAAAAAAGAAAGAGAGAGACAAACAGACAGAGACAGAGAGAACTGGGTGTGGAGGTGTACACCTACAACCCCAGCACTCTAGTGGCTGAGGCAGGAGGATCACTGCAAGTTCAAGGCCAGCCTGGACTACATAGTGAGATCCTGTCTCAAAGCAAAACAAACAATCAAACAAAAAACAAAACAGAAAAGAAAGAAAGAGGATGAGAAGCCAGGCATGGTGGCGCACACCTTTAATCCCAGCACTTGGGAGGCTGAGGTAGGAGGAGCATTGTGAGTTCAAGGCTGATTTGGGCTACAACGCGAGCACAAGGCCGGCCTGAGCTACATAGTGCGACCCTGCCTCAAAAAACTAGAGCCAGGAGTTTGGCTCAGTGGCTTAAGCATCTGTCTGGCAGGCACCAGATTGTGAGTTTGATCCCCGGTGCCAAAAAAAAAAAAAAAAAAAAAGGACGAAATCAAAATGTGATGGGTGCCAGAAACTCCATTGCTCCCCAGTTCCCAGGCCACCTGATGGCTTTCTTTGGTGTCCTAGGCTAGCAGAATTTCCTGTCTGCCTTGAGCTCCATCCGCCTTGTGTGATCCTCACCTATAACTGATTGTCACTCTTCTGAGGAAAGGTGATCCTCGCTCTGGACCTAGATTGGCCCCGAGTCCTTCCTGGGATAGAGATGGCGCCACGTGGAAGGCAACCGCCTCCTCCCCTCTGGCTTTAGCATCCTTAATTTTCTCTGCACCCCAGATTCCATTCCTGAGGTACAAAGACAGACACTGGTGGGCCAGAGCTGAGGAGCCAGGGGAAGACTGGCTGTGGGGGGGGGACCGGGAGTGTGTGTCACACACGGGCGTGTGACTGGCGACTCTGTGAAGCTGGAGGCTGGAGGGGAAGCCAGGCGCTTCCGGGTTCTGGTCCTCCCCTGCTGCGGGTGGCCGAGGCTGCCTACTTCTCTTCTCACAGCCTCAGCTTCCTCATCTGTAAAGTGAGCCTTGGACCGGCCTGGGTGGGGAGTCAGAGCTCGCGGGGTTCCATGCAAGTGGTCAGGGGACCTTGACCCAAAGAGGCCAGCGCCAGTGACTTATATGGTGGCAGAGGCCCTTTCTGGCGCTGAAATTCCAGTGGATGTCTGTGCTTGAAACTCCTTGCGCTTTTCGTGTTAAATATCAAGGTTTTTTTTTTTTTTTTTTTTTTTTTGATGAAACTCTGACTTCCTTGGTACTTTGGAAATAAAGGTGACAGTTTTTTTAAAAAGGAAATGTTTTAAAATTCTTCTCAGTGCCGGTTACTTTAGTTAATGTGGTTCTTTTTTTTTTTTATTTTTATTTTTTGGGTCTTTCTTCTTCTTGATCTTAACCTATAAGCGATCACAAGATCAAATGAGTTTCAGTTTGAGTCCCCCGCTTTACAGTCTGCATTGCCTCGATGTATCACGTCGATTCTCAGCTCGTCCGGCTGTTTCAAAGAGGCCTTATCAACCAGGGTAGGAAGATGTGGTCTCGGCAGTTTGGAAGCTGGGTTTTTCGCGTCAGTGTAGACCTGTCTCCCCTCCCCCTCTTATCTGCACCCCCCCATCCCTCTTCCTCCCCACCCCAACCTGGCCTAGTGGGTAGCAACTGGCTTTGGGAAGATGGTCCTCCCCACTTCGCACATCCTTACCTCTTGCTTGGAATCAACTTTGTAATGGGTGGGGCCCCTTGTTTAAAAATTATTAAGACTCTCAAGATGGCGACAGTTGCCTGAGGCCCTATAAGGACAAGGCTTGCAATTTGTGCTACTGTCTCACAGGGTCAGGAACTACATAAAACACATTTTCAGGATTGTTAAAAATTCCCCCTGGAGGAATCTGACTTGCTCTGTGTGATTTGGGGCAGCTGGCCTGAGCTGCTGTATGTTTGGAAAGTCACCCGCCTGGGCAGGGAGGGTTTGGATGGCATCTGTGGGCATTGGTGGAAGGGAAGGGTGATTTGTGCATGTTGTGTTCTCTGAGTGTCCTGGAGGAGACTAGGGGACTTTTTTAGGGGAGGGGCAGCATTTGTTTTGTCCTTTAAAAGTCTTTTGATGGATAAGGCACGTATTGTATATCCATGCAGTAGAATATTATTTAGTCGTGAAAAGGGATTTGGCACAGATGCATAATACAAATGCATGAAAATGTGGGACCAGGTGAAAGAAGTCAGGCACCAAAGGCCACATAGCCTGTGGTTCTGTTTATACCAAATTGCCAGAAAGGGCAAATCCATGCAGCCACAAAGCGGTTCCCAGGGGAATTAGGGGGTGGGAAGTGGCTGCTGATGGATCTGTGTTCTCTTTATGGTGATGAGAATTGTTCTGAAGTTAGGTAGTGTTGATGCTTGTGCCACTTCATGACTATGCTAAAAATCTGTAGCTTGTGAATGTTATGCTGTGTGAATTGCATTTTAAACTGGAAAAAAAAATGGAACTCCTGGGAAAGAAAAGTCGTTGAGGGGCTCATGTCCTCTCTGCCCTTGGTGGTGTGGATGGGGCGGCTGAGGAGCAGCTCCTGTCCTCCCGGGGTTCCTCCTCCTCCCTGTCTCCCGCCCTGGTGGCTGAAGAGGTCCCGGGCACCGTTACCCAGGGAAGAATCCCGGGAGCCCTGGCTCAGCGCACACGTGGCTGCGGGACATGGCCTCTGCCAAGGCATGGCCTGTCAGCTTTAAGAGGAGACGGCTTTCAGGGGGAGGGCTGAGTGTTTAATTTTAGAATTCCAAGTAAGTGCGGGCGTGCGGGAAAGGTTCTTGTTTCTCGTGGGTGGGTGTGTTTTCAGTGGCTCTGGGGCTCCAGGGAAGCCGGACCCCTTTCCACGAGATCTGGGGACCTTGAGACTTGGAGGAGGTGGCAGTGTGGCCCTCTCCCGGTCACTCTGCCTCTTTCGGCAGGTGGCATTCTGACTTGGGAGGCTACTGGGGGAACCTGATTGTCTTCGTCTCTGCTCGCTCCCTGGAGCCCGCCTGGGTCTTGACTCTGGAGTCCCAGTTGGAGACAAAGCCCCCGGGTGGCTCTGTGCTGCTCTTTGTGGTTCAGCTCCAATTGTGTTGCCCCCGCCCCTCCCCCTCCTCATACCGTCTGCAGCCTCCTCCTCCTTCCCCAGGATCACAGCCCCAGCCTTCCAGATCCTATTTGGTTCATGTTTCACTCTTGGAGATTCACCATTCATTATGTTTCACGTTCTGCCTTCATGTTCTTTGTGGCCCTAGATCCTGAGCTGTTTATCATCTTTGAATCTTTAGTGCCTGGCATGGTAGCTATATACAGTCAGTGCCTAATAAATGTTTTCGACTTGCACGAAACCAGGGCAGTGTTTGGCTCTGTGAAGTGAGGGAGGCAGTTAAATCAGCACAAGGATGACAGGGGAGCTTGAAGGCCTGGGTACAACTTGCTAGGAGTCGAGGGACAGCGTGTGTTATAGCAGGGGCTGGCTGGCTGGCACCTGGCATCCTGGTGGATGTGGACCGGGTCTCAGAGCTTCCTGTCACCGCGAGGATGCATGCAAACTGTGATGCCCTGGGAGTGTCCATAGATCCTGTGGATTTTAGGTTTCCGTCTCCAGCCAGAGGGGCACCCCCGTGAACAGGTTCTCAGTGTGCACCTCTGTGCATGGGACCCTGGTGCAGGGCCATCCAGGGAGCTGTTTCTGGAGGGACCTGGATGCCCTGATGTCCCTCTGGGGCTGGAAGCGGTGCTCAGCCCTGCAGCTCCCGGGTGTCACCAGCTCTCTGGAAGTAGGAAGTGCATGTTGCTCTCGGGCAGAGCTTAGGGGGACTCCGGTTGCGGTTGCTGCCGTTCCCTTTCTGCTCCTGGAGGGAGAAGGAGCGAGCGTAGAACAGTGCTACACGGTGGGTGTCACCCTGGCAGGAAATGCTGGACATGCGCAAAGGGTCCCACTAGAGGGACTTTAAGGTGAGGCCACTCACAGAAGTGCGTGCAGGGTTAGAACACCCATCAGGACTCAAGGCACCCAGGGTGGCACCAGTGGGAAGCGGTTACCTTGCCAACCTGGAAGAGGGAGCCCCAAGGTTGAGGCAGAGGAGCCCTGACGGCTGCTTCACTACACACGGTCCCGAGCTGGGAGGAGGAGGGATGAGGGTCTCCCTTTGGCCACACCCAGCGGGAAGCCTGGCGATGCAGGCCGCGGTCCCAGAAGGGCAGAGGGCAGCGCATTCGGGGATACATGGTGACTCCCCACCCCGTGCCTGGGCCCGGGGATGCTTCTTCCTGGCATCAAGGCTGTTGTAAAGAAGAAAGGGCCAGATGGACACTGGGTAGTTTTGACCGTAGCGAGGACAGGTGGCGTTTATTGACGGCAGGCCCTGAGTTAGGATCGTGTTTTACCTGCGTCCTCTCTACGTCTCTACAGCAACCTCCGCCCGTGTCCGCCTGTGCTCCGTGCCTGCGTGCCGGCCCCTGGCTTGGGGTGCTCTTGCTACTTCCCCTGCGCTTGACCCAATTGAACCTGTGTGGGGTAGGGGCCACCTTGGGTCTCACTTCCTCCCTGAGACCTCCTCTCGCCACTCCTGCCTCCCACATGGTCCCCTTGGCGATAGGGGACAGGTGACCTTCCCGTGCCCCCGCCCTTGCCCAGTTCTTCTGGGTGCATGCATCACAGGCCCCCAGTAGCCCCCCAGGACAGATCTTGGGTCTCAGATTTTCTTTGAACTCTTTGCTCGCTCCAAAGGTTTCATAGGAGAGACAGGAGTGAAGGGTTTATGGAGCCGGAGGTTAAGGGAACTATGGAGGAAGCCACTGCTGCTCCATGGTCCGAGGGAGCTGTCAGTGCAGAGGGGCCTTGGACAGAAGCTGCTGGGTCTGAGAGCGGTCAGCAGACACTCCCTGAGCCAGCAGGGAGGAGTCTGGAGAAGAGAACGGAGGAACGGGCACTGGGTGGGCACCAGGTGGGGGCTTCCAGGCTGGCTGAGTGTTTGGGGGACAGGAAGACAAGCTCGTATCCTACTAAACTCTCCCTGCACAGGGCAGCAACTCTCTGAACAGATGGCTTTAGCATCGGCTAAACAGGTGCAGTGGGGGGGACACTCAGGAGGCCTGAATAGTCAAGGCTTCCTTCTTGGGGTACAGGAGCCATGCAATAGGGTAGGGGTGTCCATGAAGATTTCCCAGAAGGCCCCAGGCTGTGCGGGATAGGCACCCACCAACAGGCAGGAGGGGGCCCTGGGCTCCACACCCAGCACCATAGGCAGTGGCAGCAGCGACCAAACACACAATGCGGGCATCACGCAGGCCCCAGGCACAGCTGGGCCAGGCACGGCCAGTCTGGAACCTCTGAAGTTTCACAGTTCTTGAAAATTCTCCTGGAAGATCCCAGCAGTGTGGATAGTTGGCAAATGTCCTTCACTTTTGGAGATGAGGTCAAGGAGGGCTTTAACCTCATGTCACCCCTTCCCAGGGGTCACCTAGGTCCACTTACAAAGGAGCCCCTGCCCACCTCGATGCGGGATTGCTTAATCTCATTTCTTTTTTCTCTATTCCTATTTTTCTGCCCACCCCCGTTGGGCTACATCCTCTACACACCGGACAATGGGTGGGGTTGGCGAGGAAGCGGTTGAAGGAGGCGAAGGCTGAGCTGGAGGGCCGCTCGCAAGCTCTTGGTGGCCCCGCTGGTCACGTGTGTCTCGGGGTTTCCCTCTCGGCTTGCTCCAGCATCCCGAATGCTGTTTCCCCTGCCCCACCCCCACCCCCAAAGCCTCTGAACCCAGGCTCTGAGTTCGAGCTCTGTTCTCATTCCCGGAGGCACCCCCTCACCCCTGTTTATTCCGGGAGACATTAGGCGCCGTGGGGACTTCGGAGAGAGAGCCCCATGGCGCACACCCATCTCAAGAGCGTCTGGGCTGCTGACCTCACGATGAGAGTTTGCCTGCGCCTTTGGGGGTGCTTGCTTTCGCAGTGACTCACAGGGGCCGTGGGGGCCACTGCTCAGGCAAAGCAAGCAGGAATCGGGAGACACTCAGGAGACCACCGTGGGGACCACGACCCGGGGAGGCCAGGCCTGACTGCCAGGATGTCCCTTCTGCATCTTTTCTCGGGAACTCAGTGGCTCAGGGACGGTTTGGAGTCAGAGGCCCCCGTGGGTACAGAGGCCGAGAGGGCTGGCTGGGGAAGCCTGTGTTTACCCAGGTGGGAGGGGATCCTGTGTCCAGTCCTCGACCTGGGCCTGCACTTCCCAGTACTGCGGCAGCTCAGGGTTCAGCTGAGGCTTTGCTTTAGGTTTTAGGCTCGCACTGTCCCTTTGTTACCTAGGTGAAGCAATAAAGATGACGAGGAGGACAGGGGAGCGACATGAATGACACCCACAATCTCACCCGTCAGGGAGCATTTGCAGTTTGAACATGGGTGTGGAAACATCCCAGGAACCTGTATTTACAGAGTGGTGGCAAAGCAGCCGTGCGCAGTCTGCTGCGTGTGTGTTTTGTCCACTTAAGAAAATACAGGCTTGCCCTGAATTCAAGCGAAGCATCAAAGAGAACCCCCTCTCGCCCTGCTGCTGCCGCCCCATCACCTAATTCTGTTCCTCAGAGGTCACCCCCTTTATATATAGTTGCCAGGGTGTCCTCAATTAGGGAGATGTGTAGGAGAATTGTGAATGTTCGTGGTTGTAACATTTTTTTTTTTTGTGGCACCGGGGATTGAACTCACAACCTCACGCCTGCCAGGCAGGCGCTTAAGTTACTGAGCCAGACTCCCAGCCCTACTTTTTTGAGACAGGGTCGCACTATGTAGTTCAGGCCAGCCTTGCTCATGTTGTAGCTCAAGCCAGCCTCGAACTCACAACGCTCCATCTACCTCAGTCTCCTGAGTGCTGGGCTTAAAGGCGTGTGCCACCACGCCCGGCTTGTGGTTGTAATTTACACAAATATTGTTGCAGGCTGAGCATGAGGAAGGTAAAGGGTGGGCTTGGATGGACCCCGAAGCAGTTTGTGGGTAGAGTAGGCACCTTCAGAAGCAAGGGTCTGTGGAATTAGGGAAGGGAGGAGGTGGAGAAGCTTTGAGACAGGATTTTGGTTGGATTTGTCAGAAGGAGCAGGTGCGTGATGTGATTCCACTTTTACCTCTTGGGTGGGGACTGGGGTAGAGGGAGCAGTAGCGGGGTAGTTGAACTGGAGCTGTCAAGAGCTGGTGGTAGTGCTAGTAGATATTTATATAGTACTTTTGCTGGACTCAACTAAAAGTTGATAACTCTCTTAGTCCCTTTCTTTTGTGGTAAAAAAAAAAAAAAATTGAAAGCAAATCTATTCCAAAAATCTGAGTAAAATTGCAGAACTAGACCAGGAGTTGTCAGGGTCAAAGTTGGTTCGAGTTTTGTTTCTGACTGCATTCTTGGGCTGCTCCTTTACTTTATTTGCTTATTCATTTACTTTTATTGCAATGATGGGGATCAAACCCAGGGGCCTGTTCATGCTAGGTAGGAGTTCTAGCACTGAGCTGCACTCCTGGTCTGCCGTTTTGTTTTGTTTTGTTTTGTTTTGTTTTGTTGTATTAGGGATTGAAACCAGGGCCACATTACTAGCCCTTATTTTTTTAAATTAAATTAAATTTAATTTAATTTAACTTAATTTAATTTAATTTAATTTTTGAGACAGCATCTTGCTAAATTGCCCAGGTAGGATTTAACTTGAAATCTTTCTGCCTCAGCCTCCTGAAGTGCTGGGATTACAAGTGTGTACCACTGCTCCTGGCCTTCCTTAATCTTTAGATCTCATTTTTCTTATCTGTGGATCAGTGGTTCTCAATCCTCAATGCACATTCAAATCATTGGGAAATGTAAAAAACAACAACAAAAAACCTGAACCCAGGGTCCCCACTCCAGACCAAATGTATCAGAATTTTTGGAGCTGGAACCTAGGAATTTTTTTTAATTCAAGCAACAGCAAGAATCCCTGGATTTGAATCATCCTGGTGGCTTATTTTAGCCTGGTTTTATTTAGGCTTCGCAGTTGCTCCAACAACTCTGGGTCCTGTATTATATAATCATGTTCCCGGTAAATACTCTGCACGAATATTATAAACATTTCACATACCAAGAAGTTTTTTTTTTTTTAATGAGAAACTCCCCATAATTTTCGTTAGGCTCATGACCTAATATCAACATCCTGCATCAATAAATCAGAGTCATAAATGTAGTACAGCATCAGATCATTTTTTGACCCAGTTGAAGGCCTAGGCTTTAATCTTGAATTTCTCCTTCCCTGGTTTTGCAAAGCTGCTGCCTGTAGGCCCCGGGGCCATCTCCCCTCCCTGCCTGCCCCCCCACCCCCACTCCATCTTCTACTCAAACCTTCAAGAGTACAAATGTTACTGGAAGTGTTTTGCTAGAAGCATGGAGGAGGATACCGTAAGCTCCAGTGAGCAGGCCCACGTTGGGGAGACTTATCGGATCTCAACTCTGCCTGCAGTGGGAGGAGTTTAAAAGAGGCTTGGTGCCGTTTTATCTCTACCATTGAAGTTTTTGGTTTTCGCCTCTTCCTAAATGAGTCATTTTCTTAAAAAAGGAACCTGAGTTGGAGAAGGAGTGGGGAAACCACTGTGGGTGGGGGCAGGCATTGCTGGTGATCGGGTGCTGGAGGTGTGGACCTCAGAACTTGACCTGTCTTTGCTGCGGATGGGGTCAAGGCAAGTGGGAGACAGGACCTGCTGGGAGTTGAGGGAGTAGGAATGGTATTGATGTTAGTTAGTTAGTTTTGTGGCACGGGGATTACACTGCGGCATTTGCACTGAGCCGAATCCCCAGCCCTTTTGATTATTTTACTTTGAGACAGGGTCTCACTAAGTCACAAAGTCACCCCAGCCAAGGTCAAACTTGTAGTTTTCCTGCCTCAGCCTCACAGAGTACTGGAATTCCAGGCCTGCACCCTCTACACCTGGCTTGATGTTTATTCATTACCAAGTAATTCTGGCACCCATCCAGCATCTCATTCCCCACCAGGTGCTAGGGAGATGGTGGCCCCAGAAGAGGACTTCTAGTTTCCTCTCGAGTTGGGGACAAGGTTCATAGATCAGTGTCCCTAGATGGCTGCTCTCAGAAATAAAGCAACTAAGTGCTGCCTTATGTGAATTAACACAAGTGATGTTAGCAGGGGGCGGAGTTAGAGGGGAAGACAGTGGGAGGCCGAAGTTGCCTCATTGAGTGCAGAGGGACTGGGCCACCACCGCAGAGAGGGAAGCAGGACCCTGGGGACCTGTGTATGTCACTTCCTCTTTCTATCTGAGGCCTCCCAGCTGGAAAGGGACCCATGCACCTTGTCACCCTGGCCCCCATGGCTAGTCAGAGTCCCCTGTTCTTGGTGCCCAAGAGAGAGTGGGTCGGGTAACACATAGCGGCTTCGGAGAGCACAGTGCACGGAGCGTGGCCTGCTGCAGTGATGTTTTCCAAGTTCGTCACCGACTTCCTGTTGAGCAGGGTCTGAGGTCCAGGCTTCCCTCTCACCGACCATGGCGTGGCCTCTCTGTTCCATTGCTGACCCTTTGGGGATGCTTAGGATTTTTTGAGACAGGGTCTCACTGTGTAGCCCACGCGGGCTTCCAACTTGTGATCCTCCTGCCTCAGACCCTTGCTGACATTTGTCTTGCTTCTTTGCAAACGTCTCATGGGAAGTGCTCTGTCTCTTCTGGACCCATCCCCCTTAGTGAGGCCCAAGAGACCCGGGAGTCTGAAGGCTGGAAGGAGGGAGGGAAGGGACATGGAGTGGGCCCTTGTGTAATGCCAAGGCTGTGCCGGACCTTTTTCCTCACTTCCGGTTTTATTTAGGCCTTGAATCAGCCAGACCCAGACAGGTTAGGAGAACAGCCCCAGGCTGAACTGCTGGCTGCCGGGGGCAAGGTCAGGGCTCCATCCCGGACTCCCAGGGCCTATGAGCTCAGTCATGGGGACTCGCTGCCTCTTTGGCGCCTGGTGTGGGTACAGCTTAATGTCCCAGTGGGTGTCTCCCACTTATCTTCCCCAAGGCCCTGGGAACCCCAGATTGGTTGGGTGGTGGTCCAAGATGATCAAATCTGATTTTCAGGAAGTGGGTTTTTTTCCTCACTTCTGGTACCCAGTCCTGACTCCGGCATGAGCCCTTCCACTCCCACGACAAGCCCCTCCCTGAAGGAAAAAGTCAGACTGTCTGTCCTTGATCACGTGTGAAAGAGAGGCTGAGCAAGGATACTAAGACCCTGAATCTGAAGGTGCGGGAGGAGGGAACACCCAGTCCAGCCGTCCCTTTCCTCCTCCTCAGCACAGCTCTTAGCAGCACAACTCATAATAGCTAAATCTTGAAAGTGGTGTGTATGTCCACCCGCAGATGAATGGATGATATTTACATACAATATGGAGCATTACTCTGTCGTAAAGAAGGATAATCTTGAGTCAGTGTAGAAAAATGGATGCGCCTCAAGTCCATCATGTTAAGTGAAATAAATTAGGTGCACAAGCTTAAATATTACATGGTTTTTCTTATATGACACAAATATAAACAAGGAGCAAAATAGAAGCGATACAGTGGTACCTTGGTTCACGAACTTCATTCTTTCCCTGATTCTGGTCATGAACCAAATTGGATGAGAACTGAATCAAATTCACTAGTTAGGTTCAGTGTTGACTTTATGGGGAAAGAATTAAGTTTGTGAACCGAGGCACAACTGTAACAGGAAGTGGGGACATAGATCTCTTGAGTGGGAAGGGGACCAACAGATGGGTAAGGGGAAGGGAACATAAAATGAATATCAATGTGTTATGCACCAATCCCCACTAAAAATAAAAATTAAAAAAAAAAAAAGAAGCTGTTGGAGCCCTCACCTCCTGCAAGGGGAGAAGAGGTGAACTACCCGCAGTTTCCGGGGGGCCGCGTCCCTCCCTCCCTGCCCTAGTTCTCTGTACTTTCTGAAATCCCTTTCCAATTCTGTCGCCTGGGCACCGGGCTTGTTCCGTGGACCAAGCATGGTGACTACAGAGGCCCTGGGGAGCTGAGGACAGGTGCAAGCGTCCTCAGCACAGCTGTCTGTGTTCCCCAGGGATCTGCAGTCTACACCAGCAGCTGGCGCTCCGGCCGAAAGCTGAGGAACTGGGATGCCGCTGGGAGTTGCGGGACAGGTGGCCGGAAGCGTGGAGATCGAGGTGTCACTGGGTCCTCTCCCTGCGAGGACTGAAGGATTAGTAGCAGGCCCCTCTGGAGACTTCGGTGTCCCTTGGCATGTGACAGGGTGACGCCGCTCCTCCTGTGGTGTCCTCCTCACACATCTCTCTGTGTCCTCGTTTTTCTCATTTTACGAGGACCCCAGTCCTATGGGATTAGGGTCCCCAACCTCTATCAGGACAACCTTGTTTCAAGTCATCGCTTCTGCAGCGACCCCTCCCCATCCTAGGGGTTGGGGTTTCAGCATAGAGTTTTGGAGAGACCAGATCAGCCCATAACATGGTTCAGCCTGTAGCCCTCAGGAAGGGCAGGGTAGAGATTAGGTTACTGCTATAACGCATGGGGCACTGCTAGCTTAGACCCCACTGGAAGTGGTGGAGGCCCAGAGAAAGAGTTGCGGCCACCAGATGCACTTGAAGTGAAAGCCCAGAGCACTTGCTGGTGGATCAGGTGCAGGGTGAGTGGCAGGAAGGGAGCCCTGATTGCTCAGATTCAGGGCCTCCCCAGGCAGCACTCCCAGATGGCCCCTCCTGTTCCTTTGTATCACCAAGTCTCCTGAACGCGCATTTTTGGGTCCCTCCCGCAGGCCCCGGCTCCGGAGGATGCGGATGGAGGAAGGCACCGGGGCAGCCCGGCCCTGAATGCACCACCCTCGCCTCCTGCAACAGGGAGCTTCTCTGGGGCTCTTGGCACCGCAGCGGTGTGTGGCAAAGGGGTGAGTGAGCATCATTTTCTTGACCCTGGGGTTTGGAAAACGCCCAAGGAGAGGAGGAGGGCTGCTCCAGGCCTGGACACCCTGGATTTCCGGAAACCTTTCCCCAGACCCG
This sequence comes from Dasyprocta punctata, assembly GCA_004363535.1. NCBI lineage: Eukaryota > Metazoa > Chordata > Mammalia > Rodentia > Dasyproctidae > Dasyprocta > Dasyprocta punctata. The sequence goes on along the minus strand of RJWM01005196.1, from coordinate 78,031 downwards.
CACATAGCTGTTCAGTGTCGTCGGGATGGGGCAGAGGACACCCGGTCCTGTCTCTCTCCACAGAGCTGTTGGAAATAGTTAAGAATCCATGACCAGAGGTGGTGGCATTCGAGCCACCTGTAGTCCCAGCACTTAGGACACTGAAGCAGGAGGATGGCTGTGAGTTTGAGACCAGCCTGGGCTACATAGGAGATCTTGTCCCAAAACAACAACAAAAAGAATACAAAGACTGTTCGAGGATGGAGCCTCTGCACTGTTGAGGAGGAATTGGGAATGGCTAGGTCTCCGCAGAATCGTGGCAGGGAGGCACTGGGAACCTGCAGAGTTGGCCAGGCCCCCTTCTTGCATGAGGAGTTCCCACTGGCCCTGGGGCTTCCTCATGTGTCTGTTGCCTCCTGTCCTATGAGGCGTTCTGGGCTCAGTTTGCCTCTCTAAGAAATGGGCACATGCTGGAATTCCTCTGTCAGGTCCCACACAGATGTCCACAGGAAGGTCTGTACCTTTATGTGGAAATGGGATTTTACATTTTTTCTTTAGTTGTAAATCCTGGCCAAGCAAGAAGCAGCTCTTTCCCTCACCCTTAGTGACAGAGGGGGTGGCAAGGGTGGGGACGCAGCATGTGCCCTGTTCCACTCTTCTCTCTTTCTTTCTTTCTATTTTTTTTTTTTTTTTTTTTTTTGAGAGAGGGTCTCGCTTTGGATACCAGGTTGGCCTCAAACTCTGGGCAGTCCTCTTGCCTCAGCCTCCTGAGCGCTGAGATTGCAGGCATGCACCACCATGCCCAGCTTGTCCCCTCTTCTTAGTGGTGCTCAGAGTTGATTGCTTTATTTCTTTTTTCTTTTTATTGCACCTGATTTTGATTGGATTTTTAAGCCACTCCCGGGGTTCCAGCAGGAAGCAAGTGCTCACTGACCTCGGGTAATTGCAATGACTCTGCTGAAGGGAATGTTTTTGGTTTTTGTTTTGTTGTTGTTTTCATTTTGCAGCACTGCTGAGCCACATTCCCAGCTCGTCTTAATTTTTATTTGAGATGGGGTCTCACTAAGTAGCCCAGGTAGCAGTTTTCCTGCCTCTGTCTCCCAGAGTGCTGCGATGACCCGCATGCACGCTGCTTCCAGCTCCGAAGGGGCTCTTGAACTAGCCCAGGGGGCTGAGCACCCCAACTGGCAGTGACAGGTGTGGATCACCGTGTGTGTCCCAAAGGAAGAGAGGGCCAGGTGCAGAGCGGGGCAAAGCGCTTTTGCATTTGTTCGCTTGTGTGAGCTTCACAGGCGGAGGTCAGCAACATGGACTGTTGGCTGGAGGGGACACCCCCAAACCCTGCTGCTTTCCATCCTTAGAGATCAGGGGTCAGGGACTTGCCCACACCCATGCAATTGTTCACTGAAGTGTTTCAAAAGCTGGTGACATTTGCCCCCCCCCCAAACATCCAGGAGAGCTGAGGAGCGGTGGGAAGCACCAGGAAGGGCTGTGATGGTGCTCGGGTGGGGACAACTGAGTGTGCTGTGCAAGTGACCTGTGGCCCAGGTCTGGAGCTGACATGTGGAGGTGAGGTACTGAGAGCTCAGGTTCTGGGGTGCAGGCCACCACCTCTAACTGAGTCCTCATGTGGCAGAAGTGGGCAGGGACCTCTCTCTCAGGCCTCTTCTTTTTGTTTTATTTTGGGTTTTTTTGTTTGTTTGTTTGTTTGTTTGTTTTGAGACAGGGTCTCACTATGTAGTCCTGCTGGTCTTGAACTCCTGGTAATCCTCCTGCCTCAGCTTCCTCAGGGCTGGGATTACAGGTGTGCACCCCCACGCCTGGCTCAGGCCTCTTTTATAAGAACGCTAACCTTGCTTCCTCATTACCACTTCAAGGCCCCACTCCTGATAGCATTGCCTTTGGGGTTAGGATTTCAGTCTGTACATTTCAGATCAGCTATGCTCTCGTTTCCCTCTTAGCATTTTGGTTTCCTTGAGGCATGAAACAACAAACAGCAAACCCAAGGGCTCTCAGAGAGCACCGGGGGTTAATGAGCTCCAGTAGCTATGGTGTGCAGGGACGAGGTGGATTGCAGGGAGGGCGTGATCCAGCAGCTCGACAGTACCTTGAATTGTCCAGTTTCTTTCCATCTCTCCTCCACTTCCCCTCAGGCTGGCTTCTGCATGGGAATGGGGAGGCCAGGGGCACACAGTGGGGTGCAGAACTTTGGGGGCTACAGGGAAGGAGGGAAATGGTACTGAGAGCCACAGCTGATACCCACTATCCCTCATCGTCTGCAGAAACTAGTAGTAATTTGGGCTAATCTTAGGGGGTGATGCTGAGGGGAGACCCGTTTCTCCTGAGTAAAAGTCTGAATTTTAAATGTTTCCAGCAGGATCTTCCCAAAGCGTTCCAGTTGGGAAGCAATCCGAGTGTGTTTTGCAGTATCTCTTAAGACACAGGATCTTCTAATAGGTTAACAATGCCTTCCGCAATCCTCTTTAATTTCTAATTTGCTTATTCAACCTTTTTATAGCCCGAGTAAACACTGAACTCAAATTCTGGGTTGGTGGAGATTAAATTACAGTAATGAGGTTCCTCATTTATAACCACTCCTATAAAATGGGAATAAGAATAGCACCTACTTTATAGGTTTGCTGTAAGGATTAACTGAGGTAATCCAATAAAGTGCTTAGCCCAGTGGCTGGCCCAATAAATGTTACCTTTATTAGTGTCATATATCTCAAAATCCTGTCAGTTTTATGTGTTTATGTGCATGTTTAATCTGGGAAATTAACTCTCTTCAGAACAAATATATTGTCTGCCACTGATTAACTCTGTTAGGGATGAGGTAAATAAGCGTATTAAAATATTTATGGATTTATTCTTTTTACCGAAGTGTTTTTTATTAGAATTCATTTAGGGGAAAACCTAAATAAAGAAAAGCTTAAGTAGCATACCATTAAGTTAAAAGTATTTAGAATCCCCGACAAAGGATTTTAACATTTCATGGCAATGAGTTACTGTATTCTTAGTCGAAATGTCCTTTAATGCCAACAGAGGAGAAGGAAGGACATAGTCTAAGAACAAAATTTGAATTTTTGAATTGAAAACACTCAGCTTTAAGAATAATTTACTGGCCAGACATGGTGGTGCAGGCCTGTAATCCCAGCATTCAGGATGCTGAGGCAGGAAGATCACTGCGAGTTCAAGGCCAGCCTGGGCTACAAAATGAATTGAAGACCAGTCTCAACTGTGTAGCGAAATCCTGTCTCCCTCTGCCCCCCCAAAAAAAGAATGAAAAAGAAAGAAAGAATAATTAACTATGCTATTCTTATTTTTCTAATGTCACCTCCGAAAATGACATCAGGTTACCCGCATGGCCCTGTCCTCACGCCTCAGAGTTGTGGGGAAGCAGTTGAAGATGGGGAGTTATGTGTGTATAACGGGCAACTGTTGGGAAAAATATACCTTTCGATTGGATTTAAAGGTTAAAGTTGGGGGAGAATTCAGTCTGATGCAAACCTTGATAAACCTAATTCGTTTTGTAGAGAAAGAAGCATTTGCTCACCAGTTATTAACAGAATTGCTAGTTTAATTTTCTACCAGCAGGAAGGAGGAGAATCTCATGATACCGAAACAGTTCAGATTAAAAGGCAGGTCTGCAGTTCTCCCTCCTCCCCGGTTTCACGCTAAAGATGACAAATCCCTTCGATTTGATTCAGCCTTCAGCTGTCTGTAGGGCAGCAGTGCGCATGCGTGTGTGTGTGCACAGACACTGGGTTTGGTCTGAGAGCTCCAGAAAGTGGGGGTGCTCCCAGGCCAAACAGCCCGCACTTGAGAGTCACAGGTGTTAGTGCGTGTAGCTAAGTTGCTTCTTGGAGCTGCCAAGATAGGGTGAACTTTTCAGATGGCTTTTGGAGACAGTGTAAAAGCTCCAAGTGTGCTGCCTGCCTGCCCGCCATAGGAGCAGGGGGTGTTTGCTCGGATGCACGGGCCTGCTTGGCTTTGCCACAGACACACTTTGCCTTCTAGCCAGGAATTAAACTTCCAGGTCAGACAGTGACTGGAGTGACAGAAACTCCTTTGTCCTTGTTCCTGGGAAGAGAGACGGCTTCTTATACATCTGCGAGGGGTCCCAATGAAATCATGGGGTCCTGGAGCCAAGGTGGGCTTTGAGGCCCTTGTGTTCCTGCCAGTCTGTCACAGTGCTTGACGGGCAAAATTGTACTACTCCTAACGAACGGTCCGTGGGTCTTCCGTGAACAAGGACATAAACCAGAGGTGTCCTCTCCAGAAAAGAACAAGCCATCTGTGGCACACTTGACTCTGTAGGCATCATCCTGTTTCCTGTGTCCCCTGGCCCATGTCGTTGTTTGAGGACTGTGCTCATAGAGGACGGTTCTTGAGCGTTTTAGAAGATGCTCAGTCTTGATTTGTTCAGACTCCTCTTTGCCTCTCTCAAGGTGTCTCTCACTCCACGGAAGACTGAGATTGGAAGGGCTGTATTTGTGACAGACGTTACCAGAACATTCTTGCCTTAGCTTGGGTTGCAATCACTTAATGCTACAGACTGAGGGATTTAAGCAATGATTGATTCCTCACAGTTGTAGAAGCTGGGAAGGCCAAGAAGGTTTCATCCTGAGGCCTCTTCTCATGGCACATGGGTGGCTGCCATCTTGCCGTGTGCTCCCCTGACCTCTTCCTTGGGTGCTCTTGAAGACAGGAAGCTCTGGTGTCTCTTTTTCTTCTCAAAGGGGCACTAGGCCTGTTGTGGAACTCTATCCTTGTGATGACATCTAAACCTGATCACCTCCCAGAGGCCTTCTAATACTCCTGTCAGAGGTCAAAACATCAACATACAAATTTGGAGGGATATAAACAATGAGTCTGAAACAGCTCGAACTCTTTATTTGTGGTCCCCTTGAAGTGCCTCCTGGGGCCCTGAACAACTTAGTGGGATGAGTTTTTATTGCTGTGGAAGAAAGGAAGAATCCTAAAGCTGAGGTGACCAAGTGACTGGAATGTTAGAAGACCCTCACACAGATCTAAATGTGACTGAGGAACGGACAGGTGATCCCCATGTGTGCCCAGGCCTTAGGTTTCCATATGCCAGTGTTAAAGGTGTGGTTGCCAGACTTGGTCACCTTCAATGAGATTTAAATGGTTCAACATTGGCTATTTCCTGACCACCTTTCGGTCTCTTTTACAGCCTCCAAAAAGGAATTGAATCCTGGGAAATAGTTTTTTCTTAACTCTTTATCGTCTCAGGCATTTACTCCCTTTTTATGAGGAAAAGAAGGCAGTAAATTAATGCAAAGTTGTTTCATTAAAGATGAGTATCTCGCATGTCTTTTTAAATGTGTACAGACATGGTTGTATCCACACAGGGTTGCACGTATGCCCCGGTGCCAGGTGGAATACTTCATAATAAGACAGTCCTTTGAACTCTTTAAGAAGCAGATAATTCCCATATTACATAAACTGTTCGAAGATTTAGACAAAAGATAGAAAACTTCCAGATGGTTCTTTCAAGCCAACATGACCTCGATATCAAAGCTGGCAGGTCCCCAAAGGGAGTCTCTCCACCCGGCTGATTTAGGAATGTAAAAATTTTAGATAAAATTCTAGCAAATAGATTTAAACTGTAAAGTATATGAAAGGGAAGGGGAAGTAAAAATGGTTAAGATGTGGTATATATATATATATACATGTATATAATATTATGTATCACAAATACATGCTAATAAAAAATAAAATATGTGAATGTTCTGCCATAACTAAATGGATTCACATACATTGATAAAGTAGAAAAAATACGTAATAACATCATCAATTTCAAAAGTATATTCAATCAGTAAGCTTCTAATTTTTTACAAACTACTTAGAAATTATACATAATGACCATTTTTAATATGATAAGGAAGATGCGTTTGATACAACCCACTGGTGTTACAGTGATTGGTGAGACACTAAAGGTGTCATTGGTCTCTGTCTTAGTTACTTTTCTCATCACTGGGCCAAAATACCTGACACCCACAACTGTGAAGAGGAAAGGTTTGTTTTAGCTCACAGTTCGTGGAGGTTTCAGTCCATAGCGTAGGGCGGCATGGCAGAGAAGCATGGCATAGGAGAAACAGCTCAAGGCATGGTGGCAGGAAGCATAGAGGGATCAAGGGAGGAGGAGGGAGATGGACCTTTCCAGGCCACACCCCCAGTGACCCACCCCCTCCATCAAGGCTTTGCCTCCCAACATCATATTTAGCTATACATCAGTGGGCTGATCCACTGATGAGTATCATACCCCCATGATCTAATCACCTCCCCAAAACTCCACTTTTGAAGTGATAAGGTTTGGGGGGGAGATCTAGATATAAACCAGAAAGTTGCCAATAATATCAAAACAAGACAGGCCCAGAAACACTGTTTTAGCTGATATAGAAAGTCATCAGATCATAACTAGGAGAATAAATATTGTAAAGGAAATAATAAAGTTATCATTAACTCTAGTTGTAGGTAAGTGTGGTGGTACTCAGGAGGCTAAGGCCAGAAGATTGCTGTGAGTTCAAGACCAGCCTGGCTACATAGTGAATTCAAGGCCAGCCTGAACTACATGGTGAGAGCCTGTCTGAAAACAACCAAACAAAAGTAAATAAACTGCCTAGTTGTAGACCAAGAAGACTTAAAGAGCTTAACTGAAAACCCTATTTCTAAGTGCTAAGATGAAAGTTAAATATTTGAATTTTTCTGAAGTTAGTTCCTAAATCTTATGCTATTCTGAAAGTAGCATGAGAATGTTTTAAATTTCACAAGATGGCTGCAAGTCTATTTGGAAAAATAAGCAGATGGGGACATCAGAGAAAATTCTGAAAGTGATTTTGGGGGGAAGGAACTAGATCTAATGAATTTCAAAATATATAGCATTACCAGATATTAAAATGTGATATGAGGCCTTTGTAATTAAAACACTGTGGTGCTGTCATAAGAGGAAGAAGCAGATAAGTGAACTAGACTGGTTCGGAAATAGACTCTGGCATAAATAATTTAATAAATCATAAAGCAGCCATCGAAAATCAATGAGGAAGGGAAAATTATTCAATAAATAATTCTGATGCCTCATTAGCAATTTGGAAGAAGTTGTTTTGGCTTCACCAAATGAGTTACAAATGGATTGAACAATTAAAGTGCAAAATGTAGAGGCATAGAAAGTGTGGAATTGAATATTGCTGAGAAACAAAAGGGAAACATTGAAAAGGAAAGGATGGTTAGTCAAATTACAGAAAATGAAAGATTTCTTCATGATGGGGAAACAAAGACCAGGAAAAGATTGGAAGTAACTGCACAAGTAATATCTTTATAATGTGAACTGCTTCAATTAAAAAGAAAAGTACAAGACCTCAGTAAACACTTGACTAGTTAAATACAACACTTAGCAAATATCTGGAAAATATTCAAAATCAAATTAAGAGCTAACACAGATTAAAACAGTAAAGTATTATTTTAATGTGTTAGTCAAAAAGACTTTTAAAAATAATAATCTCCAATTCTGGTGATTTTTTTTTGTGTAAGATTGTAAAGCAATTTTACAGTCTATTAAAGAGTCCTATTATTCACTTGTACATTTTGATCCAGTAATGCCATTTTCATGGATCTTCTCCCATCCCCTGTGAAGGAAATAAAACAAAATATTTCATAAACAGTTTAGACAAAGCTCCTTCTTTAATGCATTATTTATGAAGCAAACACACACACATAATAATGTCTGACAGCTGAGTAAGTATAAAATATTAGTTCTCTGAGTACAATTCTCTAAAATAATTAATAATTATTTTGATGATGTTTAGCAATGCGACAAGGCATTTACAACATTATTTGATGTGCAGAAATTATGGCATGTATCATGTGATTGTCCACTGTGGAAGGTAGCTGTGCGGTTGTGCTGTCCGGATGAATGAGCTATGGCTGCACACGACGCAGAAGACTCCCAGGAATAGAACGTGAAGGGGGAAAAAGCAAAAACCAAATCCAGGCTACAAGCTGTGTGATTCCAATTACATAAAGTTCAGATGTGTGCAAAACTAACAGTACGTTGCTTGGGGTGTGGCACAACCTAGAAGGGGACCAAGAAAGGGTAAAGATTCAGGATGAACAGGAGGAGAGGAGAAGAGAGGAGCTACATTCCACGGTGGACGATCACATGATACATACCATAATTTCTGCTCATCAAATAACATTGTAAATGCCTTGTCCCCTTGCTAAATATCTTCAAAATAATTATTAATTATTTTAGAGAATTGTACTCAGAGATGGTATCAAGCAGATTGGTAGAACTCTCTCTCCTTAAGCTGTACTGTGGATACACGTGTATGTTACTGGTATTTTTATACCCTTCCTGTATGATAGAAGTATTTTAATGTATTTGTGTTAGCTAAAAGAATATTAAAACCCATATTCACTGATTCACAATTATGTCGGAAATGTGTATCTCTAATAAAGCAGGTAAGGACTGTGTTTCAGGAGTGAGATGACGTGATTTGTTCTTTCCCATTTTCCCATTTTCAAACTGTCCATTGTGTGCTTACATCACATCTTTAAAAGAAAGGAAAATAGGGCAGCTGCCATCATAGATGACACAGGACATCTCGAGTCCTGGTGAAGGGTGCCATTGCTCAGATAGTCATAGGCTTCCCCACCCAGGGAGAGCGGAAGTGGGGTTTCAGAGTCAGAAAGAAGGTGTTCGGAAAAATAAATCTGTCCCCAGTGGGTCAGGGAGGAGACTTTGATCCAGGCTGTCTGCAGGAAAACTTTGGACACCAAATTTTAATGAACTGCTGGAATGGATGAATTAGGAGGACAGGCGTTTCTGTTGGTTCCTTTTTTTTTTTATTTTCTTCAAACTTTAATGGTTTTGCCTACTTATATCTACAATATGACTGGTTTGAAATACTGTTACGAAGAATAGTAGAACCAGAAGCTGACTAGACACTAGAACTAAAGCTCATGCTAAAGGAAATGGTACAGGCTATTGTAGGCCACATTAAAAGACGCCAGCAGAGCTAGGCATGGTGGTGTACACGCCTGTAATCCCAGGACTCTGGGAAGCTGAGGCAAGAGGGTTGTAAATTTGAGTGCATCCTTGGGAGCTTAAATAAATAAATAAACTAAAAGGGGCTGGGGGCATAGCTCAGTAGCAGAGTACTTGCCTAGCATATTTGAGGCCCTAGGTTCAATCACCAGTACTGGAAAAACAAAACAAAAAACCAAAACATAACTGGGATGGGACTAGAAAGTTCTGAAACACGTGACCTATGTGTTCCTTTAGTAAATAAATGTCACAGAAAAGAGGGAGGAGAACAGTAGGTAGTAAATTTAAAAAGACTCAAAAGTTGGGATGTAATAAATCTTGTTTGGATTCCACGTATGGTAGCTCACTCCTGTAATCCCAGCACTCAGGAAGCTGAGGCAAGAGGATCACCATGAGTACGAGGCCAACCTGGGCTACATAGTAAGTTCAAAGTCAGCCTGAAATACAGAGCAAGAGCCTCTCTCAAAAAACCAAAAATAAAATAAAATAAAATAACTATAAAACGGTATTTATAGGCTAATTGGGGAACTGGATATTTGATAAAACCAAAAATATTAATTTTTAGGTGAGATATTATATTGTAAAGATAGATATTACAGTATTTATGGATAAATGAGATATTAGATATTTATTTTAAAATAATCCAATAGAGGGTTTGAATATGTTAAGTAAAAAAGTTCACAGGTAGGTAGATGGATTGATGGATGGATGGATAGATAGCTGATAGAGAGACAGACAGACAGGCAGGCAGGCAGGCAAGTAGGTAGATAAATGGTATATTAGGTATGTGGAGCATAAAGATGATATAAGGTCAGCCAGTTATGATTTCTTTTCCTTTCCTTTCCTTTCCTTTCCTTTTTTTTTTTTTTTTGTAATGGGGATTGAACCTTCACACTGAGCTATCTCCCAGCCCTTTCTATTTTGAGATTAGGTCTTACTAAGTTACCCAAGGTAGGCTCAAACTTGTGATCCTTTGGCCTCAGCCTCCCAAAGTGCTGGGATTACACATGTGAGCCACTATGCCCAGAGCAAGTAAGATTGAAGCTGAGTGTTGATTGCATATATTTTAACTACTTTTGTGCTTGTTTGAATTTTTTGTAGTAAAGACTATAAAATAAAAGTAATACATGTTCATAGTTGAAAACAAAATACGAAGAAGAAAATGAAAGTTGCTCATAGTCTCACTCTCCAGAGATAGCTGCTATTAATACTTGAATAAAAATCCTTCCATTATTTTTTCCTTATGCATTTTAACACATATACTTACAGCACATGTACATTTTTAAACAATAAAGAAATTAAACTGCCTGTGTTGCTTTGTATCCGGTTTTACATAGTGAGTACTTACATGCTTTAATACATTTATATATATCTTAAGCACAATTTTAATGGCTGTATATCATTTCAGTATATGAACACACGCACAAACACACACACTATCATGTATTTAACCAGTCCCTTATGGATGGATATCTAAATAATTTCTTTTTATTCCTTTTCAAACAACGCTGCTTAATACCTGTTTATTTCTTTTCACAAATACCTAGAAGGAATTTTTAAGAATGTTTTCCCCATTGTGGCAAATTGCTCATTGGAAATGTGATAAAATTTTAAGCCAGTTTTTGCAGTGTATAACATTACCCAGTTTCATCATAATCTCTGTGGCATTGCGTCCTATATTTGCAATACTTTAAAGGCTCACCAATCAGATAGGTGGTCTCATTTCAATTTGCATTTATTTGATTACTAGTGAGGTTCTTTTTTTGGAAGTATTTTCTTTATGTGTATAGTCATTTGCATTATTTTGTAACTAGATGCTTATGTATTTTTCCTCAATTTCCATATTTATCTTTCATTGAATTGATTCATAAGGATTCTGTATACATATTAAAGGATTCTAACGTTTCATACATAAATTGTAGCTTTTGTTCCTAGCTTATTGTCTTTTAACCTTGCAGTGTTTTTGAACAGGATTTGTCTAGAATTATTTTATTTTAAAATTATTATTTTCATGTTGTGTTAAGGATGGATGCAAGGGCCTCATTCACGCTTGCGTGCTCTCTAACACCAAGCTACGTCCTGGAATTGGTTCAGTCAATCACTTGAAAACTTAATCCAGATTATTTCTTTGAGCTCTTGTAATTTCTTGTAATTTAATGTGTATAACTTTAGTATTTTACCAAATTTCCTTTATATAGTATTGCTATCTAAAGCCTTCGTTGTAATGTCTTTTTTGGTTTTTCAGATAAGTAAGTTATGTTTGTGGTAGAAAAGGATACATTTTTAAAAATTTACAGAGGATTTGGGTATCGTTTAGTTCATCAGATACGATTTGCTAGTTTTCAGTAGCTTCTTTGTGTGTATATTAGGGTAACACTAGCTGTGGAAACAAGTAAAATTCCAAATTGTGGCTTAACATAATATGGGTTTGCTTGTCACTCAGTGCAGTGTAGGTGTTCCTGATTGGTGGTCACTCCAACAGAGTGGCCTAAGGTCCTTTCAGCCTATGGCTCTTCCATTCCCTAAGGCCTTGGAGTCCTCCTGATCCACTTGGCAGATGAAGGACAAGAACACAGAGAATACACCAGCTCACCTGGTCATACCCCTATCACTTCCTTCCTGTAGTCATCCTCTGGGTCTAGATGCATATGGCACCACGTAGGCACATGGGATGCTGGGAAATGTAGTTCCTGGCTGAGCAGCTGTTTCTCAGCAAAAACCTGCACTCTGGAAAGAGAAGCATGAATATTTGCTGGACATTGAGCTAAAGCTGCCCTGCCTATATATTTATATTAATGTATAAGAGGTAGATGGTTTTTTTTTAAAGAAATAATTTAACCCAGAACATTGAATTTTTAGCGCTGTTTTGTGAGCATTTTTCTATCTTTAAATCTTTGTCAAGAACCTGAGTTGTACTGGTGTATCATAATTTAATCATTTTTATATTATGGTAGAGTTAGGTTTTCTAGGTTTTATTGTTATGAATATTTCTGCTGTAAATGTCCTCATGATTGGTATTCCTCTGGTATTGCCGATTGAGCCCTCGGGGAAAATCATGGGAGTGAACTTGCTCGGTATTAAGGTGACTCATACCTATCATCGGATGGCCCTTCAGAAACGTGGACTGATTTACACTCTCATCAGTATACAGTGTCTGAGGGTTCTAACTTCCAAGTACACTGGCCTATCTTGGGCATTACAGTTGTTTTGTGTTTTACCAATTTTAGTGCTGAAAACTATATAGCATTGTTTTAATTTGTGGGCTTTCCTTACTAATGGGTTTGGATATTTTTTCGTGAGGCTCTCAGTAGTCTGCGTGTATGTGTGTGTTTGTGTGTGTGTGTCTGTGTGTGTGTGTGTGTCTTTGTGTGTGTACATTGCCTCTTTCAGTCTCTTCTCATTTTTATTTTGTAATTTTTTTTCCCAGTCATTTCCAAAGGAATTTTATGCAGTATGTCCATTCACTTGTAATGTGTTGTAAGTGTTTTTATCTGGCTTCTTCTTTCTTTGATTTTGCTCCACAACCTAATTTCCTAATTCTGCATTTGAAAACTCTGCATTTGAAACTCTGCATTTGAAACCCTGATGTGTGATATCACACCCACTGAATCTGCCTAGTGAGCAGCACACCTGAGATTAATAGCTTGCTTTTTGCTTTTTGTTTTTATTTTCCCAGTACTGGGGGATTGAACCCAGGGTCTCCATGCTGAACTACATCGCCAGGCCTTTTATAATTTTATTTTTTATTTTGAGACAGGGTCTCACTGAGACTGGGCTCAAAGTTGCAATCCTTCTGCCTCAGCTTCCAAAATTGCTGGAATGACAGGTGTTTGCCACCATGCCTGGCTGATTAGTAGCATTTTTAAAAGCAAAGGAGACTGCTTCCCCCCCTTCTTGACCTATCATATGGTTTGAATGTTCTTAATATAAATTTTGATGATCTGGGAGTGAGGGGATTTAAAGTTGTTATGAAGAAAATGAATTTTACAGAGGGCTTGGGGCACTGGTCTGGGTTATCCATGGAGATAGTGAGATCAACTCCTTGACACTCTTTACCTTCCCTGGAAGGGCGGTATCCGATGGCTCCATGGCTGAAGTGAGTGGTAGCAGGGTCTTGGAGTCTTCTGGCTGTCTTTCATGTGACATTTATAAAGAACACCTGCACTATAGTGGCAGAGACCACCCCAGGGCTCAGGGAGCTGAGTCATAGTTGCAGGTCTACCACTGACTGAGTGTATGATCCAAAGCCAGTCCCTTTCCACTCAAGGCCTCAGTTTACCTGTCTGCAAAATGTTAGGGGTTGCTGTAGTGATGTGCCAGTTTCTTTGAGAGTCACTGTCATTCATCACCAGCATTGACCTCTGTCCCTTGTGTGGGCAAGAAGCAGGAGGTCAGTCCCTTTGGTCTCCCAAGAGATTTAAGTAAGAAATCAACCCAGTATCTGTCTGCTCCAGACACAGTGAGATCTAAATAGGATGCTCACCTAATGAGATTAAATGAGTCCAATATGGTTTCCCTTTAAAACACAAATACTGCACCACTTTTAATTGTAGTAACCAAATTAAATTACTCATCCCCAATTGGATTTCCCACAAACTTAATTTGAACATGCACGTAGGACTGTAGGCCCTGCGTAATTTTTTGAGATATAAAATAAACCAGTGGGATATGGGGTAGTGCTTCCCTGGGCCCTTCAGCAGTTGCCACAAAAGGAAACAGGTAAACATTTGGAAAAATCCTGCAGAAGTAGAACCGACACTGTCATTTCCAGCTCATCATTAAGGGTTGTTGTGGTCCGCTCCTCCCATCACCGTGACCCTCACTGGTCTTAGGGGATGGGAAGCAACCCAAGGCAGGCCCAGGAGTCACCTGTTTTGTGGCTTATGACAGCCTTTCTTCCCTGCGCCGTGGTGCGCCCCTTAACAGCTTCATCCCCTTTTAGGAGAACATGGTAGGGAGCCATGGGGATTCGGGAAGGAGCTTGGACAGCTTTGTAGCATTGTACTGTAACCACATTTTCTCTCCTCTGTCAGTTGATGGATTACCTGAAAACCAACCTAAACTCATTTAAGCAAAAGAAAACAAGGGTATTGGCTCATGTGATTAAGGGATCTAGGAGTGGGTAGATCCTGGCATCCCATGGAGTTTCCTCCAGGGCTCAGATGAGGTGCCCCAGGCTGGTTCTCCTTCAACACTGATCCCCCTTTCTGGCCCCGGGATGGTAGAACTCGCTGCTGGACCTGCGTGTTGCCTTATTTTCATCCAGTGAGAGAAGAGAAGTTGGGTCAGCCGAAGGCCTGGAATCCAGGCTCTCAGGACTCCGGGGAACCAGCCAGGAAGGGGCCAGGACAATCACTGGAGGTGCAAGGCACCTGTCGGAAGAGAAGACAGGGAGTTGACAGATAGTTGTTCCTTCATTTCATAAGTGCATGATGTGGAGCCTTCTGCTTCCCAGGCACTTGGCCCGCGTTATCTCACAGGAACTGCAGGTGGCCAGGGGAAGGCAGGACCTGCGCATGGACAGGAAGTGGAGTTCACTGTGGGGTCAGCTTACCCAGCCCATTTAGTGGTGGAGCTACAACCAGATGCAGTGCCTTGCAAGTCTCCCGCTGCTTCTCTCTGTGTCCTGCCTTCTTTCTCCTGGCCCCTGCCCTGCCCTGCCTTTTGCATTTCCTGAACCCCAGCACAGGTTCTTTTTATTAAGTAGACAGCCAGTCAAGAGTTGTTAACTGGTTATTGACTGACCACTGTACCATCAGGCCAAAGAGGGCCTTTCTTCTGCGCATAGTTTGTGAATATCATTAGAGCAAAACGAATGCGCTTGATTGCCAGTTATTAATCTGGATTGTCCCTGGCGATTCAGTCCCTCTTTCCCTGAATTATGGCAGACTTCTAACAGAAGGATGGGCTTTATGTTGCTAGAGGCTAGCCATAAAGCAGGGCTGAGAAGTGTGTTGCACGTGTGTATGCACAGATTTGTACAAGGCCCTCCATTACACAACTAAGTGTGTTTTGCTTCCACACCTTCATAGTGCAGAGAGCTGAAATTACCCTTGATGCCCATCTTTGCCCATCAATGTCACTTGCATTCGTGAAGGTCACTATTTGCGAGGTCCTTACTGACTCAAAGACCCGTGAGCAGGTGTGCATTTGGAAGTGTTTCCAGTAGTAACTATATACGTTTGCTTTGCAGTTTTTGGGAAAAATCAGATGCCTGTTAGTTCTGCCTGCCTGGAAAACCCTCTCCTGTCGAGGTTGCCTATCGTGTTTTGTTTCTGCCCCCTTTGGGAAGCTCTGGGACTTTCCCTGGCCGAGTCTCCTTGTGCTGACTGAAGGTCTGCCACCCACTGACCTGTCTGCCCTTCACCCTGAACTTGGGTAGCTCACTAATTGTTTTCGTTTGTAAAGTTTTATCTCCTTAATCATTTAGTTAACTCTTTGAGGGGTTGGTCTTAACACTTTTTTGTTTTGTTTTGTTTTAGTCCTCTGCAGCCCTTGCTTCCATGCTAAAGAAAAGTGAGTGCCAGCCTGGTACCTGGGTCAATGATGCAGTAGGTGCCCCTTCTGAGGCCCCTAGGTGACTGTCACTGTCCTTAGGCACAGTTTTGCCATCATCTGGTCACTTGCATACGTTCCTCTGGTACAGTTCTTGGCATATAACAATGGGACAGGAAATAGGGGTTGAAAACTTGCGTGATTCTTGCTTTCTTGTGTGACTCCCGTCAGAGCCCCACACCCTCCCTTAACTGAATCCTCCACCCTTTGAAGTCATGGACCACAGCTGGTGCTTTGTTCTGGATGGGGCCAAACTGGTGTGGAGTCTGCCACACAGTCAGTGCCCAAGAAATCCTTGTTCGATGGAGGGCTGCATCCATCGGTGGGTGGGGAGCAGCCACCTGCACTCCCGAAGGCCCTGCCTTTGCAAGCGGAGTGGGCACTGAGAGGAAACAGGGCCAGGATGGGGACGTGGTCAGCCTGGGCTCGCTTGAGCTCGAGTTTGAGAAGCGGTCGGGCAAAAGGTAGCGACTCTGATTCTAGGTTTTGTTTTAAACCATCGTTAAAGAATTGTCTCTTTTGCCCAAGCCCCTTTGGAAACCTTCGTGCCTGAGACAAGAAGATGCTGCCTCCCCTCGTCTCCTCACTGGGTGGCCCTTCTGCCTTCCCATTGTCCCCAGGGCTATTAATGAGCAGTGGCAGAGCCATGAGGAGGAAGAGAGAGACGTGGCAGCATCCCCCATCCCTGAGTACAGCACCACCAGGCAGGCCACACTGCCCAGGTTGCATGGCACTGTCCTAGTTTTCGTACTGAAAGTCCTGAGTCCTAGGACAGCTATCATTTTTGGCGGCAGGGGATAGTACTGGGAATTGAACCCTGGCTCTTTGCACTGAGCTACATCCCCACCCTTTTTTTAGACAGTGTCTAGCCATGGCACTAAATTGTCCAGGTGGGGCTCGAACTTTCCATCCCCCTGCCTCAGCCTCCTAGAGTGCTCGGGATGCAGGAATGTGCCACCATACTTGGCTCAGTTGTTCTCTTTAGATGCCCCTTCCCCTGTCCTGTCCCCTGCCAACCTTCTTTTCCAATTCCTTTTCCCTCTGCAATGTCCTTGACTTGACCTTTCCCTCTCTCTTCCTGCTGGCTGCACTGTTCCTCTCATAGCCTGGCTCCAGTTTCTGCTGCTACCACCACCTTTCCACACTGGCCTTCTGGGTCGCTGGGGACCAACAGGAGTGAATCGTTGGGGATGAACCAGAAGTCTTGGAGCTGGACAAGGCTGCAGGTGCTTCGCCCTCCCTGGCTCTGGGTGGCTCCTGAAATTCACTAAGATGAGAAAGCCTTGCTCCACAGGTCCACCTGCCCCTGTTTATAGACACGCGGTGCTCACACAGTGGACAGGCGACTCACTGGGCAAATAACCACCCTCTGCCTGCCAGAAAAGTTGAGGCAGAGTGGTTGGCATAAGCTGGGGCAGCTCTGCCCACGTCCCCAAGTGACTGACCCTTAAGTGCCCTCCCAGGGCAGCCTCAGCCCCAGCTCCTCTCTTCTCTGCCCGCCCTCTTCCTTGAAGCCTTCTTGGCCACACTTAACTCTCTGTTCTCAGAACTCCTATTACACATCAGTCCGTGCTGGGCCATGGAGGGAGGGCAACTGTTCCCTTCTGCGTCTCTTGGTGCGAGGCCTTTGAAAGCCGACTTCACCTTCGCCTTTCTTTCCTTGCCTCTGGCACCTTGCTTCCCGACCCTGGGGATTTATGGGTGACAGGACATTAAGTCACTGGGCTGGTTCCCCTGGGCACTCCTCTGCTTCACCGTTGTCAGCCTAGCAGAGGAGGGACAGGAACGTAGGGTGCACCCGAGCAGGCCCATGGTCTTGGGTGGGATTCAGAGAGCCCCTCTCCTCTGTGACACTGCCAGGGGAGGACGGGGCTGGTATACAGAGAGGATTTTTACTTGCAGATTACTGCGTTTACTGTAGTAGGTTAACTTTACATTCGAAAGTAAACTAAAAAAAAATCACAAGATTAAACAACTCTGAGACTGCCCCAGAGAGACAATGAAGCAGCTTTTGACTTTTCTAGAGTTTCCCTTTTTTGGAAGCGTTCTGAAGGGGGCGCTACTGAAGCTCAGTCTCCAGAGATCTGATTGGTTGTTTTCTCTGCATTGCTGGCCTGTGAGTGAAGGTGGGGCTGCTGCTGCTAGTCCTGTCCGCTTGGTCTGCTCTTTTGTACCCAGTTGCATGCGTGTGCGTGTGCATGTGTGCGTGTGTGTGTGTCCACACGCATGCATAAGCTTAGCAAGACTGACAATAAAATAAAACATGGGCTGGGGTTGTAGCTCAGTGGTAGAGCACCTGCCTAGCGTGAGCAAGGCCCTTGGTTCGATTCTTAATGATACACACACATACACACACTATTTTACGAATAATGCATAGTTTTTATAAAACATTTAAAATTGTCTTTGCTCTTAGCTCTTAGAGATAACCACACGGAACATTTTCATTTGTGTTTCCAGATTTTTTTACCTGTGCTACTCACGCATATGCTCGGGCATAAACAATCGTTTACACAGAGGAGCTCATTATACATGCGCGATGGAAGGGCCTGCTTTCCTTGGCCTGATGTCATGTTGTGGACATTTTCTTCATACCATTGTAGATTAGTCTGTTTATTCACTCAGCAAATGCATACTGAATGCCTCTCACATGGCTGGCACTATTCTAGCTGCTAGGGACATGCAGCTTTGAATGTGCATTATTGGCTACTATGGTGGAACATACCTGTAACTCAGCACTCAAGAGACTGAGGCAGGAGAATTGTCACAAGTTTGAGGCCGGCCTGGACTACATAGTGAGTTCAAGATTGGCCTGGACTACACAGTGAGACCCTGTGACAAAAAAAAAAAAAATACAGAGCATGTGTCTCCTGCCCTCATGAAACGCTTGCTCTGGTCGGGAGAGAAGTGGCCATGGGGAGCAGGTTGGAAGGTGGTTACGTCCTTGGGGAAAGGAGATGAGGATTTGCAGTTTTCATTTGGTGCTGAGTTGGGGCTGAGTCGGGGCTGGAGGAGACCCATTCTCAAAGCCTTAAAAGTGCTGCCCACCTCTAGCCCCAGCTTCTTGGCATGCTGAGGCAGTAGGATCAGTTGAAACCTCGAGTTCGAGACCAGTGTGGGTAACATAGCAGGAACCTCTCTCAAAAAACAAAACAAAACAAAACAAAAAATTGGCTCAGATTTAAGCATTGGAGCATCTTCCTATGTTGCCCATTAACAGTGACCTTTATTGATATGACATGTGACAACATCACATAATACGACATTTTTATGATGCTGGCCCTACAGCTGGCCAGCTGAGCAGTCGGGGTAAACACCTAGCTCCTCTGGACCTCATCCCCCCCGCCATTTGTGAACTAATAAGATTTTTGTACAGTTGAAGCGAGTTAATCCATGTGGTGGGTATAGGACAGGGCAGGGATGAGCTCAGAGAATCCCACTGTCATTATTGTCACTTTTTGTTGATCACTGCCCCATGGGTCCTTCAAGGAGGACTGTGTGCTCAGTGGCAGGATGAGGAGGTCCCAGGGGCAGTGGGTCCCAGGGGCAGAGCTGTGGGTCTCAGGAGCACCTGCCTTGCTGTGGTGAGCAGGACTCCCCGCCCTGCTCGGGTGGCTCCCCAGGACAACAGGACCCTGAATTCCGTTCTGGGCCTCCCTGATTGCTCCTCTTCCGCCTCCCCAGACACCAGGGTCAGGCAGGTGGCTTGCACCTTCTGTCCCTGCCCTGTCACTACTGTGGACCCCAACTGGCAAAGATCTCACATGAGGCTATGAGAAGAACGAAGTGACTTTTTTTGGCTCTCCATATCCGAGTTGGAGAAATACCCTTGTCCTCGTGTCTGCAGTAGACAGCAGCCTCTAAGACAACCAGCTGAGCCCCATAGTCATTGCCGCTTGTGTCCTTCCAGAAGTTCTGGCTGTGCCGACTCCCTGAGCCCTGAGGCGCTCTCCTGCACAGAGGCGGGAGCTGTAGCACAGTGCATTTGAAAGGACCCATGGGCCTGCACAGGCCAGGGGCCGGTGTCTCAGTCAGTTCTCCTCTATGGTCATTGTCCCCGTAGCCTATGGCGTGACGTAGCACAGGTGTACCTTGTGCCTCGATCTCTGACATGCAATGCAGAGCGTGTGTCACCATGGAAACCACTTTATAAATGGTGGCCGCCTGTAGTTAAAAGAGCAGTGTTATGTTTATACGCAGGTACTGTGTAAGTTCAGAAAGGTTTTGTGGGCTGGCCTGGGAGTCTAACCATCATTTTCAATAGGGTTTCTTGTGGCTACAGGCTGTCAGCACTATAAAGGAATTACTTTGAAGGTAACCTTTAGAACAAGCCGATTATAGCTGGGAAATTGGTGGTCTGTAATTTATACTGTGTTCTTTTTAGCATCATGTGGGTTTCTGGCCTCCCAGGACTCCATCCAGCCCATGAGCTCCTGGGGACGTCCTGGGGCAGGTGGCAGTTGCCTGATCAGGAAGGAGTCAGAGTGCAGCGGGGCTGCCAGGGACTGGAGTTGAGTAGAGCGTCCACCAGGAGCAGGGCAACTGGCATGGAAGCCATGCCTGAGCATAGACCCCCACGAGCCTTAGGAGATCAGGGTGGCACCCCAGTTTCACATGAACCAAGTCCCGTGAGTGACCTAGCTGTGCGACCTGGTAAACGGGAGATTTGAGAGGAATTTAGTAATGGTGTTTAGTGTTTGAAGCAACATCATGTGGTTCCCCATGAAAGACTGATGAGAGAGGCATTTCAGGAATTTAAAGGAAAAAGTTTAACAGCCAAAGCTATTAAGGATAGGAAGACATAGTGAGCATCCTGTCTTGACAGTTTTACAAGGAGAAGCAGGATGGCCACATACAGAAGATACTGGAGAGGGGACTTCAGCTCTGGATTGGTGATTAGACTCCTCATTGACAAGCTTTTCTAACCTAGAGCATCTAGATTCTCGGGCATACAAGGCAAATAGATTTAATTCCCCAGACCTTTTGTGCAAGGTGATGAGTAACGGTGACTGGCATTGAGAGGTTAGAAGGATTTGAGGCTGTGTTGGTCTGAATTAAGGAAATGGAGTTCTGTGATTGATTAGCAATGTCTGTCATGAACAGAGGCTGGGGCTGCAGATGGGCAGGCTTTGCCATTTTCTTTACAGTGATGGTTGGCTGATGATGACCTTTAACTCAGGTCAAGCAGAAGTAGGGTAAACAAGCCAGTCATGGAGGCACATGCCTGTAATCCCAGTACTTGGGAGACTGAGGCAGGAGGATCACTGTAAGTTTAAGGCCAACTTGGGCTACATAGTGAGTTCAAGGCCAGCTTGAACTACATAGTTGAGAGAGAGCCTGTCTCAAAAATCAAAAAGCAGTGTGATTAGGCATGACAATTGACCTGAGACTGGAGGGGAGTGGTTCCTAAAACGTGGACTTGGAATTTTAAAATCCAGTCCCAGGAACACTAGGAGGACTTGGTCAGCATCAAGTCCATATTGGGCTACAGTTTCTACAAATGATGCTGCATCTTTATCTCCTCCGAACCCTCGCACAGGCCTCTGCTCTCAGTAGGAACCCAGCAGACACATGCAGAATAAATGACTTGCATGCAGTTCCTGGGAAATGGTTGCAATTCTTTGCAATTAATTAATTTGTTTAATTAATTAAAATGATTTCACTAATTATATGTACTGGGGATTGCACATTTCATTAGGCTGAGCAGATGGCTCTACTAATAATTAACAGAGCCTGGGATAGTGGGAGGGGAGGCTCTGTGTGTAACTTGATATTGAACATTCATGTGCTGTCCTTCCTGCCAATAAAGCTGACACTCCTACACTGTCATGCCAGAGATGAAGCAGCTTTTAGTTTTCCTCTGCTTTTTCGGTTTGTTTGGTTGGTTGGTGGGTTTCGGTTTTGGTTTTGTGAGACAGGGTCTCGCCACATAGTTCAAGATGGCCTTGAACTCACTATGTAACCTCAAGTTTACGGCAACCCTCCTGCCTCAGCCTCCTGAGAGCTGAGATTACAGACATGCACCACCACACCTGCTAGTTTTTAGTTTTCTTCTGGTAGTGCTGATGGAGTGTGGTCATTCACCCTTTGTGACTAGTCATCATTTTCTTCCGGAAACAGCTCCGTGACTTGGGTGACAAGAATGTCACGTCAGGGTTAGATGTTTTGCTCTCCCCGGGGTAGTGAGGGTGAGCCAGACCTCTCAGGGCAAAAACAAGGCATGCATCTGGAATGTGCCTTCCTGGGTTGCATCATATAAGGCTGTGCCCTGCACCCATTCCCTCCTGGCCCTGGGGACTTAGGGAGACCTGGAGAGACCATGCCTGTACACCCAGAGAGAGGACAGACCCACCATGTGGCCCACACATGGCCCTGCACTTGGGTGACTGCTGGCAGAGCTGCATGTGTGTTGGCAAGGTCCGCTGTGCTCATGGCAAAGAGATTATTGACAATTGACCAGGACTGAACAGCTTCTCCAGGCCAACGCTTCCCGTTCTATTTCTGATCTTTTCAACACTCTTGCAGTTAACTTACATGAGACAAGAAAAGCCAGGTTTGGAGAAGTTGAAGTCCTAAGCTCAGGCTCAAAACCAGAGCTGCAGGTCTCTAAAGTCCCCGGGTGATTTTGCTCCTTGCTCTGCTGGTAAATGGTTTGAGGTCATGAAAATCACACACCCGATTTGGGAAGGGTGAGAGGGACAGCCATCAGGCGGGGCCACAGCTGTACCAGTGGGGGAGCTAAGAGCTCTCAAAAGGGCTGGGCCTCAGTCAGCTTTGGGCTGGCAGGGCTTTGGAGAGACTGGATCTGAACAGATCCCGGAATCCATAGGCGGGTGGTGGGTGCATCAAGAATCACCCTACATAAAATTCAGTCAGCTGGGGTGCCATGCAGCAGTGAGACGAACCCGCCAGAGAAAGTTCTGGGGGAAAAAAATCGATCCTTTCTGGAAAGTCCTCTGAGAAGATTAGTTTAATGTGATCTGATAAAAGTGTTTTCTTTTTGCTCATAGTCACCGTTTGGGGAAGGCGACCCCCTGAGACTTGGTGTGCGGTGTGTGGTGAAGAAACAGAGTTAACAAAGGCGTGTAAAAGAATGAATGGCTGAATGGATGTTGACCGTGGCAGATGGTCCCAACAAACGCGGGTCCCTCTCACAGTCTCCCTGCCCAACCCCAAGGTAACCTTAGGCTGTCTGTCCGTCCCATAAAGCTGTCACTCCACATGCCTTATGAGCTAGAGCAGGAATGGGTTGTCGTGTCTGAGTCACACACAAAAAATGTGAATCATTCTTGAAATGAAGGAGCCCTGAAAATGTGACTAATTCCTGTAGCACGCACAGGTAGGAAGTGTGTTTGGTTGTGACTGGCACCCGCTGCGCAGTTTCGAATTTTGACTTGGTTGCTCCGGATTGGGGGACAGTGGGTGCCAGGGTGAGGTGCAGGGGTGCTGGCGCTGGTGGGTGCAGCGTGGAAGGACAGGGTGCCGCTTGGACACCATTCTTGCCCTTGGTGGCTTTGCGACCTGAAGGAGGCCGGGATGTGTTGATGGCTGCGGGAAGAGCATGTCTGTCTGAACATAAAGTGGTAAAATTTATGATAGAAACCTTAAACTTATTCAAGATGAAAATATACTTTTTAAAAAATCACATACTGATTAAATTCAGGAGGCTCCTGGGCCCGGCCAGGTGGTGCCCAGATTCCATCAACTGACACTAGGAAAAGCTCTGGGCTAATTCATAAGTTGTGTTTCTGCTTGCACAACTGTTCCCAGGAGTAGCTACTTGTCCAAGCTTTTGTGTGTCAGCCTGAGCCTGTGTGGCTGAGTCCTGACACTGCTATGAAATTCGAGGTCTGTTAAAATAAATACACTAGAGAGAGATCCTGTGCTTGTAATCACTCAGCGAAGTAGTCCAAGAAGGAAAGCAGCATGATATTGGAATTTGCTCCTGTCCTTTGTGGCTTTGGGTGCACTGGGTGGCGGCGGTAATGCCTGCAGGGCACAGAAGACCTTGCTCCTGGAGGACAAATGTTTGGACATTAAACTTGACATTTCAGAAGTGGGACTGGGTGTCTGCTGTTGGGATGGGAGTCAGGGGTGAAAAAGATGCATAAGAAAAGAAAGAAAAAAGGGAGCAGCTGGAGGCTGGTGTAGAAACTAGATTGAAACAGTCATGGGCATGGAAGCGAAGTAGAGAGAAATATGGTACGTGCTTTTGGCTGTAAGTGAATGGTGGGCTGAGAAATGGGTACATTTTCTCCTAAGATATGAAGTTGAGTGGAGGTGGTGGTCATCTGGTACTGACCTGCAGTTTGATGACATTGAGGCCAGGCTGTGGTTTTTTCTGACTTTTTTTTTTTTTTGCCCTTCTCAATGTTTTGGGGTTTTTTGTTTTTTTTTTGACTGATGCCTTTTGTTTTGATGGCTCTGGTACTAGCATATGGCTGTCCTTAGCTGCAAGGGAGACAGGGAAAGTGGTGATTTAACTTTTTTAGCCATGGTGGTAGAGGTGGGCAGGAGACCTGGGGATGGATGGCAAGTTATCCAGCCAACTTCCTGGTACAGACCTGTTGTGAAAAATTATAAATAAAGACAAAAAGCTGGGCATGGTGGCGCATGCCTTTAACCCCAGTACTCAGGAGGCTGAGGTAGGCGGAGTGTTGTGAGTTCAAGGCCCACTTGGGCTACAATGTGAGCACAAGGCTGGCCTGAGTTACATAGTGCGACCCTGCCTCAAAAAACTAGGGCCGGGAGTTTGGCTCAGTGGCTTAAGCGCCTGTCTGGCAGGTGCAAAGCTGTGAGTTCAATCCCCGGTGCCACAAAAAATAAATAAAAAACAAAATAAAATAAAGACAAAAGTATGTCGCCTCATCCCCATAGAAATCCAATGTTCCAGGGAGTTCCTGAGTGGACTGCACGTGGAGTCTCAGGGAGTATGGCATGCAGGGGCCTCTTTTAGGTCCCATGCCAGTGTCCTGGTTGATTCCTACCCTGGCCTGGGTGCCAGAGGCAAGGCAGGGGAGCCAGGGTAAAACCTGATGAAACCCTCGTGTTGCTGTGTAAGGAGGATGCCACCCCCACTTTCAGCTTCTGAGTCTTAGAAACCAGGCAGCTGCTTTGTAGAAGTTAATTGTAGAGTCATGATTGATTTCATTATAAATGCCATTTGAATGAACAGGTGCATTCAGTGTAGGACCTTAGGCTTCCAGCAGTGGCTCCCAAAGCCTCACGCATCTTGAATTCTGTCTCTCCGAATGCGTGTATGTGACATCTGTCACACCCTCGTGGCTCAGGTGGCTTTTCCTTCACCCAGCCTCAAAGAACCCCAGTCTTGTCCCAAACATTGATTGCACACGCACCCCCCACTCCATGCCCTACATTTCTTTCCTCCTGCTCTCCTGCCCTTGTCCCCTTGTCCCCTTTTTTGGGGGCCCAGTAAAAGCCAGATCTATGACTCGGGCTGATGCTGCTTTTGGGCAACAGTGACCAACCAGATGACAGTGGTGAGCTGGGTGTCTGTGATTAGAAAAGCTCAGTTGGCTGGTGTCGGCACAGTGCCTCACTCTCCTGGTAAGGCCGAGTAGGACCTTTTCAAGCTTTAATCTTGTGCAGATGCCCCAGGGCTCTTGTTAGAACCCAGCTTCTGACTTGAGAGTCGGGGTGGCGCCTGGGGTGCTGCGGTCCTGAGAGGTGTGGAGGTGGATGACATTTCTGGTCCAGGTAGCCAGGGCCTCTGCATCCAGCCTGGGGGACTTCCACCACATCCTGGGGTTTGGATCTCGCCTCAGAGAGCAGTGGCATCAGAATCCCTGCTTGATGGGGCTTGGGGCCCAGTGTGTTTGAAAAGCCTTCTGGTGATTTTATTCCAGACCCTTGGTTGGACTCTCTGAGCTGGGCCCCACTGTTATTCCATTGCTCTGTCATCCCCTCCGCACACCCTGTCTCCCAGTGGCTACCTGTTACAGTGTGAGACTTAGAGGCCTCATCCCTGCACGCCACCCCCAGCCCTCCCATCCGTATCACTGTCTCATTCTCATGTTGGACAGGTCCCTCTGTTGCACGTTTGGTGACTTGTGTGTGGCTGTCTCTTCCAGGAGACTGTGCTGACCTCACCAACTCATGCATCTACAAATGAAGACTCAGGAGCCAAGAATAAATGAGGTTCCTCCTGGGCCCAGAGACAAATCACAGGGCTAGCGCAGAGGGAGCCCCTCCGGGGGGCCTCTCCAGACTCGGGTGGGTCATAGTGGCAGGGATGGTAGCCTGCAGCAGGTCTCCATGGGGCAGTGCAGAGGGGACAGAGAGAAGAGTTTGGTGCTGCATGGATCCTACTGCTTGCTTTCTCATCAGCTTCTCTCATTTGCTAACCCATTCGTTCATGCGTCTTTTGTCATCCATTCATCCATCCATCCATTCATTCATCCTTCCCACTCCTATGTGTTCCGTCCTGTCACTCTCTGAGACTTCCCAGCACAAAACAGGTTCTCCTGGGGATTAGGCCTGTGCTGGCCGATACTGTGGCCACCGGGCACGTGTGGCTACTAAAATTTCAGTCCTTTAAAAGTGAGTAAAATTTACAACTCCGTTCCTGAGTCACCCTGGCCACGTTTCCAGCACTTAACAGGGACTGGTGGCTCCAGGCTGTGCGCATATACAAGATAAAATGTCTCCATTGTGGCAGAAGGTCTAGGGGTCCAAGGAGTCTAGGAGGGAGAGAAGTGTGTAAGGTAACAGAAGCCACAAAGGTCAAGCCGGGGAAAGCAAGAGGAGGATGAAGCAGTTCGCTGGCAGAGACAGTGTCCTGCAGGGAGCGATGGTTGGCGCAGGTGTTGAGCAGGTGGGCAGGGCTGGCAAAGGACAGTGCAGAAGGGAGGGAGCCCCCAAGGAGTGCATGGAAGGCAACCTAGATGCAGGGCTCTTAGAGAGGGGCACATCCCATTCCCAGCCCTGCTGTCCCTGGTGAGCATGGCCTGGCTCCCGGCTGCTTCAGCTCCCTTCTGCTTCCTTAAATGCTTACTGCCTCTGTTTTCCCATCTGTACAGTGGGCATTGCAACATGTAGATGGTAGTTATTGTGCGGGTTAAACAAGTTGATTTATGGAAAGTATGCAAGAGTCCCTGGCACATTATACATGCCAGTAAGTGTCAGCTGTGGCTGTCAGTGTCCTCCAGTGTCCCTGTCCAGTCAGCTGGGGGACGCCCTACCTGCAGCTGCTCACAGAATTGAGTATGTAGTCCATGTGCCCAGGCCCTGGGGATAGGACTCCTGGGCTCAGGGTTCCCGCCACCAAGTGAGTCCTAAATTCTGGCTCCCAGCACTCCCGCCCATTCTGCCCTGATCCTTCCTGTCCCCTTGAGTCCCCACAGCTGATCTCGTGAATGTGTGGCCTGGATGCGCAAAAATCACAGCAGTCGCAGTCATCCCTGTGGCCTCAGTGTTGGCGTTGGCATCAACATTGGTATCTGGTCTCGTTGCGACCCCACTGCGTTGTCTTTGTGGCTGTGAGGACTGAGAGGTGGAGGAGACCCGGTGGTCACCTTGTCACCTCGCCCATCACGAAGCCAGGTGAAGCCCTGTGCCCTGTCCCCCATGGTGTCTCCCAGGGGCTCTTGGCCTGGCCCGGTGCCCTGCTGTTCTCACCCGCAGCATTGAGCATCCCCTCACGGGCTGCCGTGGCCCTGGGCCAGTGGCATGCTGGCCTCACCTGGACGAGGACACAGCACAGATGCCCTTTTCTCATTAGGGGTTGGAACCATCAGTGGCATGTGACATCTCCTCCTGGCTCTCCAGGTCTGCGCTGTTCCCCAGGAAGAGCCAGTGCTCGTCTTTGCAGAGTGACCACTGTCCGTGGACAGGCGCAGACCCAGGGCTCCCTCTGTAGGGTTTGTTCCCAGACTGCTCACTAACTGAATCGAAACACAAGTGGGACTGACCCATGTAGCCAGTGCTTTCTTGTAATGAGATTTGATCGATGAGATTGGCCTGTGTACTAGGTAATGGAATTGTTTTTTTAGTTTAGTTTGTTTAGTTCAGTTCAGTTTTTTGAGACAGGGTCTTGCTCTGTAATCCACACTGGCCTCGAACTCACACAATCTCCTGCCTTAGCCTTCTAAGTGCTGGAATCACAGGTGTGTGCCACCACGCCCAGCAGGTGATAGAGTTGTTGACAGTATTAGAGTTGGTACTTCGGTTGCTTGAAATTTTTGAAACAAGATAGTGGCGGGGAGATTGTGCAGGGCCCCAAGGTGGCAGGAGTTGTGGATGGAAGAGCACATCAGCAATTGCTCCTGGTAGATGTCCCGGGCTTCCTGTCTTTAGCTGGCTGTGACTGTCACTCACTAGGTCCCCCTTGCCTGTCAAAAGTAGTTTTCTGTTTGTTTTTGATTTGGGGTTTTTTTAGATTTCCATGTCTAACCATCTAGGATCCTTGGCGTGTATATAACACACACACACATCTGTGTGCACACCTATGCATAAGGATCTGTGTGTGCGTAGTGTGTACGTGTAGGTTATTTTTTCATTAGTGTCGCCAACTGCAAGCTCACCTGGCACCAATAGTCTCAGAGAACAGAAATCTTGGCCGCATCCTTGAAATTTTCCATTTCTCTGTGCCTAGAAGGCGGTCGGATGTGGCCGTTGGGATTTGTCACTGCCCTTGGCCTGGCGTCTGGTGTCCGTTGATGGGTATCTGTGTGGCAATTTCCTCTCTGAGTGAAGTAAGCACCAGAGGGCCTGTGGCCTGTGGAGGCTCCCGTGTCTTTGTCCCGTGGAGGCTGAAGTCGCTGTCGGGGCCTCCTGTGGACCTTGTGCCGGTTGGACTGGGGGATGGTCTCTGTCCCTGCCAGGGTGGGAACCTGACGTCCTTGTTTGGAGACCAAAATGGCCTCTTCCCCATGCAAGAAGAAACAGCGTTCCAGGCTGCATGGCAAGGAAGGACAACCATTGCTGGCGCCATCCCCTCAGTCAGTCCCCACGCAACAACAGCACAGGGCCTTGGGCAACTGGGAACCATGCCCTTACATATTCAAGTTACCTCATGACAACGCTGGTGACTCTGCCCTCAGAGAAAGCTCCCAGGTGTTGACAACAGTTATGAGCTTCCTGGAACACAGCTCCTCACTGACATGAGACCCCAAAAGAGCAAAAGCCAGGGGTGTGAAATGAGCTTCAGAAAAATGAGCCGGGCGTGGTGGCGCACGCCTTTAATCCCAGCACTCGGGAGGCTGAGGTAGGCGGAGCGTTGTGGGTTCGAGGCCGGCTTGGGCTACAACGCGAGCACAAGGCCGGCCTGAGCTACATAGTGCGACCCTGCCTCAAAAAACCAGGGCCGGGAGTTTGGCTGAGTGCCTTAAGCGCCTGCCCTGGCAGGTGCGAGGTTGTGAGTTCAATCCCCGGTGCCGCAAAAAAAAAAAAAAAAAGAAAAGAAAAATGAGATACATTTTTCTTTACTGATAATCTTAAGCAGGAGCCATCTTGGTTGACCCCAACCAGCAAAGGACGATGGGTATCGAGGGGCAAGACTGTCCTGGGAGCGTGCGCCTGAGTGCTGGCTGCTGGTCCCTCCTGCTCATCCCCACATCCAGCCATGTGACTCCCAGCATCGCTCGGCAAGATCTCCTTAGGGCCGAGGATTCCTCCCCTTGCCTTCCAGCAGTCCTGGGATGTCATGGGTGTTCATGGTTATTTGTTGGATGCCCACAGAAGACTAGGTTCTTAGGAGTAGGACAGTCTCCTCTCAGCCGGAAACGCCTTGCAGAAAGCCCCATCTCATTTAGCGGGAACGGTTTCCTTTCTCTACCTTGATCTTCATGACGGCTGGGCCACGGCTTCTGGAATTCTCAAGAAGAGTTAGCACCATGATGGCGAAATCAGAACAGTCTTGAAGAAGCCTGTGGAAGGTGCTTTCCTTCGAGGAGCCCTTTGCAACTCTTGAGTCTCTTTGAGCACAGGGGTAGAGGCAAGATTTGCAGCGATGGGGATGAGGCCTTAGGAGAGGAGCTGGGGTTTCTGTGTGCCTTTAGAGGGGACCCCTGCTGTTGAGGGTGAGACCATTGTTTCCTACAAGACCGGGGAGGATGATATCCCCCATAACTCCCTCTATTCTGACATGGATCCCTCAAAAGAAGGTGAGGTGATATTTTGTGCTTTGGATCCCACTTTTAAAATTGAAGATTCTTACAGCCCAAAGATACAGAGTAAGCTTGTTTTCAAATAAAAATTTGGGCAAAGCTGGACATGGTGGCACATGCCTGTAATCCCAGCACTCAGGGTAGGCTGAGACAGGTAGATCCTTGCGAGTTGGAGAACAACATGGGCTACAATGTGAGCTCAGGGCCAGCCTACACTGCACAGTGAGACCGTGTCTCAAAAGACAACCAACCTTGGGGGGCAAAGGTGAAGGCTTCTTGCCCTTTGAAGAGTCCCAGGGCAGTAGCTGGCATAAGTGGTGAGACAGCACAATCTCACTAGACAGCTTGCTCCTAAGACAAAGCCACTCCCTGGATAACTCACTGATCTATTAATTCATGAGCAGGTGAATCCAGCTGGCCCCACCTCCTCCTCCCTCACAGTGCGGATTAAGTGTCCACACCAGTTAGGGTGGGGGCATTAGACAGTCAATGCCACACCTGGCTATGTGCCTTTTTCGACTTTTCAGAAAGAGAATGGCTAATGACTCACTTGTATTTTACTCCTGGGGGCGAACTCCCCTTTCCCATCTCTTTGACAAGGGAAAGGCTGGAGGCACAGGGGACCTGAGAAGGACTCTCCTGGCCCCAGGGCCTGGTGATTGTTGCTAGGTCGGGACATTAATTTCATCCCCACCAGCAGTGCACACACTTGCGTCCCCCAGCCTTGTCCACAGTGGGTGTCTTGGATCATTTCTTTTGTATTTTGTGATTTGTGCATGCAGTGCGAGCATTCTGTAGGATTGATTCCTGGGTCAGGCGTCATGCACAGTGAAGTTTTGATGGATATCTCTCAGTTTACCAGCTTTTTCTCCATTGTTAGTCTAGGAGCATGCTTTTTGCCTCCACGTCTTCGCCAACTAACACTGTAGTGTGATTTGGTGTGTGTGGGGGTACTTTCCCCATGTGCTATGGTATTTTAATCTGCATTTTATTGATTTCTCCTGAGGTTGACTATTTTTTATGTGTTTGTGCCATTTGTATTTCTTGTTTTGTGGCAAGCCTATAACTCATTCCCTCCTTGTGTCTTTAGCATTTTCTTATTGATTTTTAAGCTTTCTTTGTGCATTAAGGATATTAACATGCATATAGGAAATTATTTTTTCATTTTATTGGTATTTCATTTTACGTCCCCCTTTTTGTTTACGTGTAGGATTAATGCCTTTTAAACAGTGAACTTATCCATCTTTTGCCTTCGAGGTGTGCTTCCAGAATCACCCAGGTTCCCTTTATTTCTTGGCTTGCTGGCCTCTTGGAATAGACGGTCTGCGCATGCTTGTGACCGAGTTCCAGGCTGTGGTCCTTGGTTCCTTCTGAAGACAGGCAACAGTGCGGCTGCGCCACGGGAGGAGGCGGATGGTGGAAGGGCGGTCCTGGGAAGAGGCCACCCCCGCCTGGGACTCCCCCTGAGTGACCTGGGTGCCACTGCACATTGGGGTGTGAATGTCACTCGAGTGTAGGTGTGACGTGGATGCTGCCGCCGCCGTCACAGAGTCCTTCCTGCCACCAACATAGGGCCTCGGGGGGCAGTGTCAGCTATGAGAGTCACAGGAAGGCAGTCAGTGCCCAGGTGGAGGGGCTGACCTGGCCGAGACCCTGCTGACCCTTCTGGCTGAGAAGCGAGTGAGGATGAGACGGGACCAGAGCCTCTGGAGGCCCCGCGGGTGGCCCGGCTCTGACTCGCGGTGATCACTGTGCGGGAAGCTTGCGGGAAGCCAGGCCCGTGTGGTTCTCATGCAGCGGCCCCATCTTCCTCGTTGTGTTTCTCCCCCACCTCGCAGCCTACACCGACTGCCTTCTTCCTCTGCATTTACCAGATTGACCACCTGGTAGGAGGCCACGAGGCCTGGTGCCAGGAAATGGCTCTCAGCTGCCCTGCTGAGCGTAAGCCGGGGACTTCCAGGATTGGGGTGAAGTGGAGCTTCATCTACCCAGCCCGTTGCCCCAGCCTAGAAACTAAAATCAGTCTGTAAAATGTGTGAACAGTGCTGTGGTGGTTGCTTTTTTGTTGTTGTTTTGTTTTGTTTTGTTTCTTCTTTTTAGCTTTCAGGAAAGCAGATCTGTTTGAGATACTCTGACCAGAGTGACCTTTGCGACTCTTCCTAGAATTTGCTTGCTGTTCAAACGTATAATCCACAATTCCTTCTAAAATTTAGGGATGGAAAATGGGGTGTAAAAACCATAATAAAGGCCGAGTGTGGTGGTATCTGCCTGTAATCCCAGCACTCTTGGAGCCTGAGGCAGGAGGATTACAAGTTTGAGCCCAGTCTGGAGAACTTAGTGAGATTCTTTCCTAAAATAAAAAATGAAAAGTGTTGAGGATGTAGCTCAGTGTGAAGATCCAGGGTTCAACCTCCAGTAAGTACTGCAAAAAATAGCAAAATCAAAGGTAATAAATAAAAACAAAAACATGACATAGATTGTGAATCACACAAAACTGCCCCTTCTAGTTCTCAGACATGCCAGGTTCACGCCCACCTCCAAGCGTCTGCCCTGGTGAGCCTCCTGGCTGCCCTGGGCTGCCTGCTGTTCTTCACTTTTTTCCTGGTTGAGGGTTTGCCCAATACTTGATCCCTTTCCTGTTGTCTCATTCTTGTTCCCCAAGCAGTTACAGCCTCAGTAATATTAGCAGTATTGAGTATGACAGAGTATCAGGCGGCAGACAGTGCTGGAGCAGTTTGACTTGCAGGGTGCGTTTGACCCCTTGCATTAACTCTGTCAGGAGCAGAGTGTTGTTATTGCACAAATAGAGAAACTGAGTCCTGATAGAAGTTAGTGTGTCAGCTTGGCCCCGGGAGCCATCCATACAGTAAATATTTATTGAGTGCTTTTTAGGAGCAGGCTCAGTCCTAGGATATGGAGATTCAAAACTGAGCAAGTCAGCCGAGTGTGGTGGTGCACAGCTGTTAATCTCAGCTACTCTGGAGGCCTGAGCAGGAGGATTGCAAGTTGGAGGTCAGCTTGGGTAATGTATGATACTCTGTCTCAGAATAAAATTAAAAGGGCTGGGGGTGTAGTAGCTCAGTGGTAGATTGCTTGCCTAGACACATGAAGTCCTGGGTCCAATCCTTAGTATCACCAAAAAAACCAGAATCATCACCAACACATTCAGCCACCAGGAGACCAGCACTCCGAGACCAGCCTGGGTCAGTCACTCCTCTCCGAGTCCCTGGGCTTGTTACTTCCACAGATACCTGTGCATTAATTTCCCTTCATGGAAGGGTCACAAAGAGGCCTGCACTGCTATTCCCTGGGTTGCTTCTTGGGAGATGCGCTGATGCACCTGTGCCCCACCGAGCACATCTCTTTGAGATGTGCTCGGTGGGGCACAGGTGCACTGGTGTTGGTCATCCTCACCCTGGGCCGGGAAACAGTAATTAGTCAATGTCTCTTCCTCCCAGGGTGAAGGAAAAGCAGAGAATCAGCCACTGCTCATCTCTGTCCTGGTAGTTACTAGTTTTTCAGATACCTCCCTCACCCTAAATGTCAGCATTTTATAGCATCAAGGGATTCTTAAATGGCTCAAAGATTCCGGGTAGGATCTCAAGATCATTATTTGGTCCGTGGATGTAAGAGATGCTGTGCTTTTCTACCTGGTCAGTAGGATTCTGGTATCAGGCAGCAGTTCCACCTGATTGGCAGAGGTCACGGTTGGCGTTTAGAGAGGCGACCACTGAAACATCCCCAGTTTAGCAGCCGAGGATGCAGCTCATGGGTAGAGCACTTGACCGCCATGTATGTAAAGAAAAAACAAACCAACCCTAGTCTACTACTGACATCTTTTGAAGAAGATCATTCATTATAAGGCAGTCAGCCTGGCTGTTTAATTCTAACAGCTGTTGTTATTCTGGAACCTAATGCAAGTGTTCTGTTTTGCTTTCTCTCTCTCTCTCTTTCTCTCTCTTTTTTTTTCCCAATACCATTAGTTAAAAACAAACCCATGGTAATAAATGATATGTTGATGCCTGGTGGGGAAACAGCCAATGAAATAGATTCTCTGTCAAGGTCATCCTCCCGAGAGCACTAGCACTTTGAAGCAGGCTAATGTGTGTCTGCTCATCCTCCTAAATAAGTCACAAGAGGGACTTCAGTCTCCGGTTCTTGCCCTGGGCTCCACCCACCGTTCTACCACTCATAGTTTGTTTCCTGGGTCTGATTTGATGCATAATCTGTTAGTAACCAAACATGCCCTTGCAAGCTGGCGAATATTTGCAGTGTGATACAGCAATTATGCACAATCCCTCTTTCCAAGAAAGACGGGCATCAGATCTGCTCTCTCTGGGAAGGATCCAGGCTTTGGATCCTCCTGATTCTGCCGTTACATTCAACTCTTTGCATTGCTGCCACCATGGTCACCCAGCCAGCGTAGCGCTTAGATTGGAGCAGTCATCACAGACCACACTGCACCAGGACCTAGGGTATGAAAATGAGTAAGTCACTGTCCTTGCATGCCAGGACACAAGAGTTCAGCAAAGTGTTCCAAGCTGGGTTTCCTGGAGTTTCATTGTCCCACTGCCAGGAAAGGCAGGGTTCAGCCAGGAAAGACCAGTGGAGATGACCTGGTAGCTGCATCTCGAGGGTTAGGTGCCAACCCGTGCCCGTTGTCCTTCCATAGATGTTAAACACCTCCTCAGAGCAAGTCTTTCACCATGTCTCCACCTCCTGTCTCTTTGATCGACAGTTGCCAGGCTCCTCTAAAGTTCCTGTTGCCCCAGACAAGTCACTTACCAGAAAACCCTGACAATATCCTATTCTGAAACTGAAGTCACTCGGAAGGCTGAGGCAGGAGGAGAACTGTGAGTTTGAGGCCAACCTGTGCTACAAAGTGAGGTCAAGGCCAGCCTGCAGCGCTTAGTGAAATGCTGTCTTAAAAAGACAAAAAAATAAAGTCTCGGCTCCCAGTGTTGGGGAACACCCTCAAACACACATGATGCTGCCCCTCAGCGATGTCTGACCAACTGCTTCCCTTTTTGTCTCTCTGTCTCAGGCATGTAGCCTTCAGAGACTGGCCATGCCTCCTCCATGCCAGAAAACCTGGGGAGCCTTGCTTCTTCCTGGTTTGGGGCTCGGGGACACAAGGGATGGCACTTGTCACTGGACACTCATCACCCTAAGTTGTATCCTTGTCTTTCTCCTGGGTCCAGCTCATCTCCTCTGTTGTGAAGTCAGTGGAATACTGGCTTCCTTATGTACCTTTTTTCTCTTACATGACAATGCAGGGCCGGCCCCTGGCAGCCACCCCGACTATATTTACTCATGAAGACGGGGAGCAGGGGATTGCATTTGGGCAAATGTGTGCTTGGTTTTCTCCATCTTTTCACACACAGGTGGTTACAAGGGCAGGCCGGGTGGTGGAGAGAGAAAGTTAGCGCTGGTGATTCTGACGTCCCCACACCCAGCTGCCCTGTGCCCTGCCTTGGCCTAGGATGTCACCCACCAGGGGCTGCATCATCCGGGTTCTGTTGCTCTCATCAGCTTTTGGCACAGTTGGGTTTGGCCCAAGGGCAGCAAAGAACAGGAGGAAGGAGCAGCCTCCCTGTTTTTCTACCTCCTCACCGTGGCTGCCCCCAGCCCTCCAGGCTCCCTGGGCCACTGTCCCCTCCCCTGACTCAGACTTTGGGGTGCTGACAGCCTCCTGCTGCTGCTGGCATGGCCTGCTGGCCTTGGAGTGCTGGCTGCCTGCATCCTCTGCTCCATTCATGAAATCAGCGTTTGAGTCCTTCTGTGGTTTCCCGCCGCGGGTCCACCTTGCAGGCTTCCTTATCTGTCCCAGCCTTCGAACCCTTGAATTGATCTTTGTTTTTGTTTTCTTCAAAATGATTTTTTTAGGCGGAGGGACAGAAGGGTTCATAGTAAACGGCTTTCTTTCCTAATTCAGTTCCACTCCCTTGAGGCAGTTGCTTTTAACTCTATCCATTATTTTTTCTGTCATTTATCTCTGTATCTTAAATAATACCCTTTAATTTCACTCCTATTTTAGCAATTACCACCTGACTTCCTGTTATGATAGGAGATAATTTAGCTTATTTATACCCCTTGCTCTCTCCCCTCCCCACATGCTCACAACATAGTTATATCATTCTTTATAGCTCTTCTATTTTGATACTTTTATAAGTAAGATCCTTGCTCTCATCCTCCATGCTCCTTAATGACAGTGCCCCACTATGTATACAGGCCGGTTTTGAACTCACTGTGTAACCCATGCTGGCCTCAAACTCACTGCGACCCCCCTGCCTCAGCCTCCCAAGTACGGGGATGATAACTATGTGTCACCACACCTGGCTTTTTTTTTTTTTCATTTTCTTTCCTTTTCCTCCCTCTTTCCCTTCCTTTTAAATTCTTTTCTTTCTCTTTCTTCCCTCCTTTCTGTCTTTTTTCCTTTTTTCTTCCTTCTTCTCTTCTTTCTTCCCTGTTCTTTGCCATTTGCTGTTACCATGCCTCACACTTTCCTCTCTGACTCTCCAGCCCATTGGGTACTCTCATCAAGAATTCCTCTCTCCCTAGGATGCTGTAGTCTCCAGCTCGACCTGGCTGCCCTAGGTCTGCTGCAGCGCTGTCTCCTGGGATTTCCCTGTACTCTGTCACTAGGGTGCTTCTAGGATCTCCTGTGTTTTTCTGGGGATCTGTTCCATTTCTCATTAGAAGAAAATCCAGGGGGTTTTTGTTTTGGAGAGTAGCTACCTGGCCGCCTCATGAGCTACACGCGGACCACTGGACTCTTTGGACTTCAGATTCCATCTCATTCTCCCTCTTCAGCCTCATCTGATCCTGGCCCTGCATCCCTGTGGCGTCTGAGTCCTGAGCCTTTCTCCCACCTGTAAACCCCCAGAGTCTTGGCCTGCTCTGGGCTCACGCTGCCTGACTGCATCACCAGTTTCTAATCTCCCATCTCTGTCTGTTTTCCAACAAGCAGCCCCAATCTCTGTCCTGGATAGCCCTCACTTTTACCCTTTATTTTATTTTATTTTATTTTATTTTATTTTATTTTATTTTTGGTACTGGAGATCAAACTCACAACCTTGCGCCTGCCAGGCAGGCACTTATACCCCTGAGCTAAATCCCCGGCTCTATTTTTTGAGACAGGGTCTCACTATGTGATTCAGGCCGGGCTTGAACTCACTTTGTAGCCCAGGCTGGTCTCAAACTCACAACAATCCTCCTGCCTCAGCCTCCTGAGTGCTGGGATTACAGGTGTGCACCACCACGCCCGGCTTGTTGTCTGTCCGTCTTTGATGAGTGGTGCTCCTGAATTGATCCCAGCCTTTCTAGAACCCATTTTCATTTTTAGCCTGTTTCAATTCAAGTGCTGGACTCCCCAGGGGCTTTGAAACCTAAGTTTACCACTTTTAGCATGTATTGTTTATAATAAATGCCTATCAAATCCATACTTTCTTTAATGATCAAATTTAGATCTTGTATTAGTTAGGGAAACGTTAGCTGCTGTGTTGTTTCTGCATGTCAGGAGTTAAACAAGAAACCTATTTCTTGCTCACGTAAAATGCAGGCACTCGTGGTTGTGACTGGCTCTCCTCCACAAACTCACCAAGCGACCCAAGCACCTGGTGTCTTTGACTTCACTGTACCTTGGATCATGCATCTTTGGAGGGAACGGTATCGCCCCAAGGAGGCAGAAATCGTGGGGCCGAACTCTTACATTTGATGCACAAATCGCAGCCTTATACAGATGCAGAATATCCCTGTGGCATTGGCGTTTCACGCGGGAAAGCCATAACCATCACCCGAAGCTTAAGAAACCCTGCTGCTGGCCCATGAGTGCTCTGCCTTCCGTGGGAGGGAAACGGCACACAGCAGAGGCTGGCCCCCTTCCCACCCCTGGGCGCATATTCCTTTGAAGGGCGCCAGTTACAGGAGTCCCACTTTGCTACAGGCGGAAATGAGAAGATGTGGCCCCTGGAGACCAGCTGCTTTTAAGTGACAATTCTTGTGTAAGGAAAGGGGAGCACTGGCTTTGGAGGGTAGGTGGCTTCTGTCCATCTCAGAGCACCCATTTGCCCTCCTCCTGGACTGCTCTTCTC
Organism: Dasyprocta punctata; assembly: GCA_004363535.1. NCBI lineage: Eukaryota > Metazoa > Chordata > Mammalia > Rodentia > Dasyproctidae > Dasyprocta > Dasyprocta punctata. The sequence continues at coordinate 40,214 of RJWM01005196.1, read as the reverse complement.
CCCGTCCGCTTACCCCCGGCCTTTGCTAGGAGGTGGCCCTCTTGGAGTGATGTCCCCAACTGCTCCCCTGGCCTTACTTCTCCATCACATCTCTAACCATCTAACACACTAGATATTTTAATTATGAACTAGAGTCCGCTCTCTGGACCTGTGGGCTCCACATCCTCGGATTCAGCCAATTGCAAGTCTTAAATATTCAGGAACAAAAATCGTGTCTGGATCGAAACTATATAGGTTTTTTAAATTGGCGTGGTTCCCTAGCTAATGCCCGATACAACAGAAATGCTGCGTAAATAGCTACTCTACGGCACCGGGCACTTCCTGTGCTTCGGAAGTGAGCTGAAGTATATGGAGGATGCATGCAGGCTCTGTACCAGTACAGTGTTCTGCTATGTCAAAGGAGGGACTTGGTTTTGGTATCTGAAGGGAATTGTGAAATCCATTTCCCACTGGTACCCAGAGAACACTGTGCTTTTATTGTTTCTCCCTGTTAAAATGACTTTTTATTGGGTGTGGTGGCCCAAGCCTGCAGTCCATGCCCTCTGAGATGCTGAGGCAGGAGGATCATACATTTGAGCCCAATGTAGTGAGAGTTTCTCAAAATAAAAAAAAAAATTTAAAGAGCCAGGACTGTAGCTCCATGCAAAGGCCTTGAGTTCAATCTCCAGTGCCAAAAAAATAAAAAGAGGGAGAGAGAAAGAGAGAGAGAACCCCCCATGAGACCGAAGAATTTTGTCTTCTATTGTGTGCCAGTCCCTGAGAACAGTGCCTGGCCCGGAACAGGCACTTGACAAACTTTCTTTGGATGCCGGAGCCTCGTGCTGCAAGGCTTGTCGGGACCTCTGCCCGAGCACAGCTGAGGACACTGGAAAGCAGTGGGTGGACCTGACTGTCAAGAAACCAGGGCTGACGTAGGTGAAGTTTGCTGCTCGGGAGAAATCCTGCGTTCGCCCATGTTTTCTTGTTCAGAAGGGGTTTACGAGCGATGGATTTGCTCATAGCTTCTCTTTAATTGGCACTAGCTAAAGTTGTGACTTTTATACACTCGGCCTTGGTTGGGGTTTTTATTTCCTGTGGTGTATGTGAGTTTGTCTAATAGTAGTTGTGAGTTTGAGTTTAATTATAAGCCATAAGGAGTCAGGACCACGAGGAGGGGGGGCTCCCCAGAAAGTGCTGTGTAAAGTGCTACATAGAAGCTTCACGGCCACGCCCCTGCCTGTTCCTGCCGTGCTGATCTATTTCGTTCTCATCCTTCCCTATTCTGGGCCTCATTCCTTCACTTTTCCCCTTGTTAGACTCTCTTCTTCCTTGTCCCCACATCTCTGTCCTTAACTCTGTGGCCCATGAAGACCGCGTCTCCCAGAAAGCAGAGGGCTGAGTGACCCACGTTCCCAAGGCCACGGAGCCCAGCTTTCCTAACATTTCCAACTCCTGGGTCCTTCGAGGAAGGACCACAGAGGCCTCTGGGAACCTGGGCAACCCGCCAGCCTCCCTCTGGTGGTCAGAGAGCCAGGCGTCCCATCCAGGCGTCGGTGGAGGCTCTTGGGTCTTCTAGGAATTTCCTGTTCGAGGAAAACAGCCAAGAGATGACCCTGTTTTGTCCTGGCAGGGGTGAGGACAGACAGAAGGTAAAGGTGCAGGGAGCGGGAAACGGGTGGTAGAAAAGAGCCTCTCTTCACTTATATAATCACACAAGGGGGCGGGGCAGTAAGTGAGCTCCCAGGGCTCGTCACATGCAGAGACCCGATGTGAGTGACACTTTCTCTCCTCCTGCTTCCTGCCCTGCTTTTTGTTCTGCGTGTCGTGAATTGCATGCATAGAGGAGCAGCATCCTTGGAGTTATTTTTACAGCTCTCCTGTGCTCCAGATGACTCAGGGCTGGCCTGCTATTGAAGACGGTACTTAGGGTGCACCGAGGGACCCAGGTCCCAGGCAATCTCAGAGTTGGGAGTTGGGGACCTGGCTCTAGATGCTTCTGGGTTTCTTTCCGTCTTGGAGCCATGGAGCTGGGAGGAGGAAGCTGGAAGGAAGTCCTCGCTGAAAGCAGACCTTCCTCCCGCTTTCCCCCTCTGCCCTGCCAGCCCTGCTTTGTGGCTCCGTCTTTTTCTGCTTGGCAGAACGCACCAGGCTGCTTGCAGGGGGTGGGGTCTGCAAGCTATGAGTAGACAAAAGGGTCCCTCGAGTATGGTGGCTCTAGTTCAAAGGCAAGAAAACTGTGCAGTGACCTCTAGGCAGTGGGGGGAAGAAGGATTAGTGGTACCTGCTTCATGCCTGGGTCCCCCACCCTGTGAATGGTGTCGCATCGATGAAGCCCCATTCCATGTGCAAAGTGAGCAGGACACAGCCCCACGTGCCAGGAACAAAGTTAGGCTCCATGTCTGTCCCCACGGGGGCACACGTCCAGGTACTTCCCCACAAGGCCCGGAAGTTGACATTGAACTCAACTCGGCCATCGTCTGACCGGCCCATTGTGACCACAGTGCGGGGCAGGGACTACTTCCATTTTGCAGGAGAGAGCTCTGAGGACTGGGAGTGTGGGTGGCATGCTCAGGGTCATGCATGTCACAGGAGGCACAGGCGTGCTTCTTTCTCTGCCAGCCTTGGGGACAGGAGTGTGACTGGAGATGTACCCCCTCCCTCCAATTGTCTGTCCCAGCCCTCAGCTCCCTTTTCTGCTGTCCACGCCATCTCCAGCTCGAAATGGGGGCAGGTGGACAAGGTTTCCCATTGATCATTTGAGGTTCCGAGTGGGATTTCCCATAGAAGCAGCTCAAACACGTGTCTTCACGACCTGTCTGAAATAGAATATTAACAGCATTGACTGAGTTGAGAGTGAGTATCAATATTAATGATTTAGCTGATTAGTTAATGAGAAACCAACCCCCTCTCTTGCCAGAGCTCGGCGGAAGCGTCATACCTGACCTCCCTTTTCCGTAATTGTGCTTCTTTAGTTTAGTCTCTTGAGAAGCTTATCCAACTGGGCTCACAGCCCTGCAGTGGGTCCCTGTGCCCACCCCGCTGACCTCACCCGACAGACAGCCCCTCCACGTAGCTCACTCCACCCAAAGGCTCAGCATCCAGGTTTCCTCTGCCGGGGACTCTGCTCCCTCCCGAGTTACCTGGTTCTGTCTCTCTCCAGGTGACCTTGGATGGATGGTGCCCATCCACCCTTCTTCCTCTGCCCGCCTATTTTGATTTCCTTCCTAACACTGACATGGCATGTGCCTTTGTTTACCTGTGTGCTGTTGATCTCCTCCACGGAAACGTCAGCGGCCTGTCATCTGTTGTATTTACAGCTGTGTTTCCAGAGCACTCAGCACATAGCAGGTGCACAATAAATACTTCTAAGTGAGCAGTGGGTGAGCCATGGCGGAATGCTATGTCTGTGCCTCCCCCGAGGCAGGGTCTGGTTTCTATCTGGAAGGCAGCCACGTGCCAAATATCAATGCCCAAAACAAGTTTCCTTCTCTCCTAACCCTCGGGGTTTGAGGTATGGGGGGCTTCAGTTTAGTAATGAGGCCATCGATTTTGCTGGAAAGCAGGACTTGTTAGTTGTGTTCTTGACCAACACAGACGTCTCTTGGCTTTAGTGGTTTCTTGGGGTTCTGATTTTGGCAGACAGAGGCTGGGTACTCTTTGGTCTCATTAGTCTCCTGCCACCAGTTTTATTGAGGCCAATGAACCCTAACCTGATGCCTCCGGGACAGGGTTGTTAACCTCAGTGTGACAGATGGGTTAGACCAGGAGAGTCATCCTTCTGGAGGTTGTTCTGTGCGTTTCAGGGGGGTTAACGGCGTCCCTGGCCCCAGTCCATTAGATATTAGTGGGATGCCCCACCCCTACCCCTAGCTGTGGCAACCAGAAGTCTCCAGACTTTGCAAGTGTCTGCTAAATCGCACTCAGCAGAGTGATTCAGCAAACTTGGGGTGAGGACCGAGCGTCTATAAATTCTCAGGGACACTGAGGCTGCAGGACATCGTACTACACTTGAGTACCAGGATCTTAAGCCTCTGCCTTAAGAAAGGAGGAGCATTTTGCACACACGAGGCTGAGTCTCCCTCCCCTAAAATGCTCAGGGCTAGCTTTTGCAATATTTGCAGATTCATGAGGAAATAGCTTGAGGAGAGGACCCCAGTCTAAATCCAGAATTCATTTGGGTTTCACATATGTCTTACACATATCACCTGGTGGTAATTTTGTGGATGAAACAAAATTTTATAGTGTGGAATTTTCCACCCATGGTCTCAGGTTGGGATTGAGGAGGTTTCAGATTTTGGAACATTTGGGTTTTTGGTGCTCAGCCTGTATAATACAGAAATGACATTTCCACCATCAGCTGGAAGAGCTTGTTACAGGGCACCAGGGTGTACACGGTGTCTGGGGTTGCATGCTGGTTTGAATCCATTGTTCGTCAGCTGTGTGCCCTTGGTCTCTGAGCCTCAGCCTCTTCATCTGTTAAGGACCACAGAGGCCATTCCTGCCTTGAAGGAGGATTCAGGGATAGCAGTATGGGAAGCACCAGGTTCAGATCCTGGCATATCCCGGGCACTCAGTCAGTGGCATCCACTGTTAACTGACGTCTCTGAAGAGCAGGCATTTACAGGGGTCGTTTGACCTTTTTGGCTGCTGTGGCTAGTGCTGCCAGGCCCATTTGGAAGCAAGTTGGTATTTGGGTGTTTGTTTTCCATTCTTTGGGGTATCTTCTTAGGCTCAGCATTGCTGGGTCACATGAGAATCCTGTGTTTTAACATCTGAGGAATCCCCAAAATCTTCCCCACACGGGTGACACTGTCTTCCGTTACTCCCTGCTATGCACAAAGGTTCCAGTTTCTCCACCTCCACACCACTCGATGTTTGTTGTTCGGTTATGGGCAACCTAGAGGGGGTGAAGGGAGCTCATTCCTCGCTCTTGACCGCTTCGGGGTGGCCCTGTGGGTGCTGGACTTGGAGACATGAGACAAGAAGCTCATACCCTTCCTGAGTTAGGAAAGAGCCTGCTGGGTCCTGGGCCTCCCCCCAGCCGGGCTTTGGTGGGCTGGAACCCCACGGGGAGGCTGAAATTGTTGCTGCCTGCACTGTTTTCATAGTGATTGGATTTTTTTCACATACTTCTTGCCTTCCCCTTTCGAGGGTAGCCGGTGGGCAGGGACGGCTTGCTCTCGGCTCGTCCTGGGAAGGCCAGGTTAGCATAGATGGTCACCCCCTGTGAGTGACCTCCCCACCCCAAGGCCGCTTCTGCTTCTTGTCCACTTGGGCTGGCCCAGAGTGGGTCTGGAGCACTCCTGTTTTAATGTGACATTTTACTGCATGGTAAGAACCAGATCTGTTTTAATAAAAAAGCAGAGATACTGCTCCAAATATTACAGTGTATCGGGAACATATCAGGTGACTCTTGTGATCCCCAGGGTGAAGGGACAGAGGAGTGTCAGGATGGGGCTCTAGGGGACACCTAATGAAAGGAATGGTTTTCCTTGTTAACAATGGGAATTTTGTTTTCATCTTCCGGAATTTCTACAAAGTAATCTCTAGGGTGGAAAATAACATCGAAGTGACACATTGTTTCTGCACAGGCAAGGGCGGGATCCAGGCCCCACTGTCACTCCCTGAGCCACCCCAGACCTGCTCTGGAGCATGGCGCGGGCCTCTGCCTTCAGCCAGCGTTTGTACTTAGCTTCAGCCCCATGGGACGACTTCCTGACCGGCTTCCCACTCTTGTTCAGTAGGTTAGGGGTGGAGCCAGGCCTCCCCGGGAGTCCTGATGCACCAGCAGTGTTGAGAACCGCTGCGCCAGGACGGGGGACACAGGGCTGAGAAAGACTGACAGGCCATTCCTGGGCAAAGTGGGTGGTCTGATGGGGGAGGCTGCTTGTGAATCCTACCAGTCATTAATTCCCACTGTGATAAGTGCTGCTGCCCTCTTGCTGAAGGTTGGAAGCATCTCACTGAAACTATGGCCTGAAAGACAGGTAGACAGGTGAGCTGGGAAAAGAGTATCTCAGTAGAGCGGGCAGCACATGTCAAGGGCCTGGGGTAGGAGAGAGAGTTCCAGGTGTCTGAGGGACAGAGAGACGAGCTGGTTGGAGCTGTGAGCAGGGCAGTGGGAGGCCTGAGGCTGGAGAGGAGGCGGCTGGCCGTCCACTGTCAGCAGTGGTAAGTCCCCCTGAGCCGCTCCAGCATTGATGTAAAAGGCCCAAGCATCTGTGGTCTGGAATGAGCAGATCCTTGGAGCCCCACTGGAGTGGGCTGGGATGGAGTGGTCTGCCTGTGTCTCCTCAGCTTGGATAGGACCCTGCCCCTTCTACAGGCCAGGACTATTCCTGCTTTTCTCATCCTCTGTAGGGGTGGCACAGGGTATGGCATCAGAAGAAGAGAGATGTTTGGAGAGAGTGTGGAGTTTGTCTCACATTCGCAAAGTTTCCAGGCCGGGTGTGGTGGTGCATTCTGAGGCCGAGGCAGGAGGATCCCAAATTCAAGCCCAGCCTGAGCAAACTTAGTGACTTAGCGAGACACCGTGTCAAATGAAAAGGGCTGAGGAGGTAGCTCAGTGTGAAGGCCCTGGATTCTTCCCCAGGACTGCAAAAAATTATAAAACACTTTCAGACTGTCCTTGAAAACTGGACCCCTCCCATCATCTCCCCAGAGGAGAACTCCCGGGAGAGAATGACTGGTCCCCCAGAGCCTGGGCTCTGAGACTCCTCCCTGCACTGCCTTGTAGATGTTCAGGAGATCTGGTTTCACACTGAACGATTCCTCCTCCTCCTCTTCTTCCTCCTTTTCCTCCTCCTCCTCCCTTGCACTCCTTTTCCTTTTCAAAATCTGTGCCAATTTCTAATTTCTTATGGGTGGTGTGGAGAGAATTCTTCACACTTCATTCGGTCCCTCTGCCCATGTGAGAAGTCCTGGGCCACATCCTGTGTCCTTTCACTCCTGGCGACGCCCACCCACGCCCTGTCTGGTGGGACATGGCTCTTTCTGTGACTTCCGCTGCCTCTGGCTGAGGGGAGCCCTTCCTCAGTGACTTGGCTTCTCCATACCCATCTTTCAGTGTGCATTTCGTCCCCCTTCACTCTAGCGGTAGTGTGGCACATGGGGCCTTAGAAAGCCATGTCACCTTCCAGGAGTCTCCTCAGTGGCCACAGAGCAAGGAGATTGGTAAGACTTCCAGCCCCAGGGGAGGGGTGACCTTGGGTTTTGGACTGCACACCCTGGCTCCACCACTCAGTTCTGGGCCTCAGTTTCCCCTCTTCTATGTCAGTGGTGAGCTTGACATAGCTACAAGGCTGTCCTAACTCCTGCAGGAGCTCCCTGGGCGGCAGCAGCGCCATACCCATCCTGAGCCCAGGCCCTGGGGGTGGGGTGGCTGTTACCTCCTCTGACATCTGGGATTCAGCTATTTGTCCCATGGGTCATTGGTGTGGAACTGGGGCAGGGACTAGAGAATCCCAGTCTGGGGGCTTCTGGGCCCCACTCCCGGGTGGGGTTATCTGGAAGGCCTCCGGGTGGCACCTCCATGGCTCTGGGGTCGCAGCTCAGCGGCTGGGGACCCTGGAGGGCACAGATTGAGAGACTGAGAGTCGCTGGGACCCCTGGGTGGGCTGGACAGTTCCTGTGGATGCCTGTTGACTGTCGTGGAAGGAGTGGCAGGGCTGTGCCCACCCATGGGTGGGAGTGATGGCGTCAGCGTCCCTTATCCAGAGCCCGCTCAGCGTGGATATAGGTTGTCACGGATCCCCCCGAGGCCCCAGGGAGGAAGCCCCACTGTTCTCCAGAAGAAGAGCGAGGCCGTGTGGCCAGCGAAGGCCAGGTTGGGACGCCGAGCTACAGAGCTCGTGTTTGGGGCATGGAATCACGTGAGCTTCCTGCAGTGATGCCCACAGGAGACTTCTCCAGTGGCGATGCCCATCCACACCTCCAGGCCACACTTGTCAATCTCCTGTCCCCATTGCCTAATCTTACCACTGGCCGCACTGATTTCAACCAAGTTGCCACTGTTGCAGAAAAAATAAGATAAGAATCCTAAGACCTGTTACATGTCAGAAGGGAGGGCAAGGTGGCTCCCACTTTAAATGTCTAGTGCCAGCTTCACAATGAGAATTTAGCAGATATCCACCTTCTGGTCCTGATTTGCTTAAGTAACTTCGTGGGTGCTTTCTGGAAAAGCCTCACACCTTGAATACCTGTCTTGACTACCACAGTGACCGGGGCATGGGTCAGATCAGATATCAGAATTACTGCTGGGCATGGTGGCACACGCCTGTAATCCAAACCCTCGGGAGCCTAAGGTAGAAGAACTGCTGCCAGTTCGAGGCCAGCCTAGACTACATAGTGAGTGGAAAGTCAGCCTGAACTACATAGTGAGACCCTGTCTCAATAAAAGAAAAACAAAAGTAGGAACCAGAATGACCCTACTAAGAGGCTGCATTCACAGCTAGAGTGTGCCTTGCTCCTGCCTGCCACAGGACCCTTGCACAGGCTCCTTTGTGCTTATAGCACCCTTCCCTCCTTATCCTTCCTACTTCACTGCACTAATTTATTCTTAAGGTTCATATTAAAGACTTAATTCCTTAGGAAAGCACTACCGACACTGCCAGGCTGCCATTGTGTGATGTTAGAGAAGTAGCCGTGCTTCTTCGAGGCGTCGCTGTTATAGTTATTTCTAATTTGTTAATGTTGGCTTCCCTTTCTAGACCGTGACACACTTTGTAGACACACTGACCTCGAGTGGGTCATGTATGCCTAGCACCTTGTGCTTGCTAACACATATTAACCCTGCCCACTGCATGGATGATGGGATGACCTCATTTCCTTCCCCTCAGTGCCAGTCAGTAATCTCCACTGAGTAGGAAAGGGGATTATAATTATGTTTATAAATCTCTCTTGAGCCTCTTTGGTGAGAACCCCTGGGTATGACGGCGCACAGCTGTAATTCCAGCACTCAGGAGGTAGGAACCAGGAATACACAGTACAGCACTTGGGAGGCTGAGGCAAGAAGATCACCAGAAGTTCGAGGCCAGCCTGGACTACAAAACAAGACCGCCTCAGAAAGGGGGAACAGGAGGGGAAGGAAGGGAAGGGAATAAATTTAGAATCCAGCCCTGTATCCAGCACACAATAGGCACCCACTAAAGGCTAATGGTTACAAGGACTTGGGGTGCTGCCAAGAGAACAAAGAGTTCTTTTCACACATTGGGGCTAAAGACAGTGCATTATTCTTAGAATCTAAGTACATTCCTTTTGGGGGGGGGTTGTGTTTTTTGTTTTTTTGTTGTTGTTGTTGTTGTTGTTGTTATTGTTGGTTGGTTGGTTTTGATTTTACCAGTCTTGAAATCACTATGTAGCCCAGGCTGGCCTCAATCTTGTGGCAGTCTTCCTGCCTCAGCCTCCCAAGTGCTACACTAAAAGTGTATCCTGATTCCTACCCATGCCATAACTGGGCTCCCCAGTAAGGTTCCCAGCTCAATTGCCGGTGCCCATATTGACTCATTTGTATATAAACAGTTTTCCCCCATCAGCTTCTCTTCACCATCATCCAGAGATAATGATATACAATCTTTGTAAATTTACAGTCATCGCTTCAAAGACTTTCTGTTGCTATAGGAATGTTTGTGATGTGCTTATTGCTAGAATTTCATGAGCAACAAGCTCCAGAATTGCAGTTGATGGGGCTTTTGAAGCGGGGACCAAGAGTGTATGTGTGATTGCATTAAAGAAAAACAAAACAAGCCTTTGAAAAGGGAAGTTTTCTTGTGTGGAGTTATTTTCTTCTAACATCGAAGATAAGAACTACTTAAAAGCCGGGCATTTAGGGCGAGGAGCAATTTTTTCCCTAGACATTCAGATGGGTGAGGGTGACTCGTAACTTTCCCCCAAGCCTGGAGCTTGTGAGGAGGCAAACACTTCTGGAGCTGACTGCCACACACAAAGGATTTCTCAGTTTTGGAGGAAAAAAAATCATTTTTGTAGCACTCAGTATAAGAATGAATGCCAGTAACCCTCTTGCCATTTGGAAAGTTAGCTCTCTGAAACATTCCATTTTTTTGTTTGTTTATTTGTTTGCTCTTTCCTAGTACTGGGAATTGAACCCAACGTCTTCACACTGAGCTGTGTTGCAGCCCTTTTGCATTTTTTATTTTGGGGACAAGTTCTCACTAAGTTCCTAAGTTCCCCCAGCGGGGCCTGAATTTCGGACCCTCCTGCCTCAGTTTCCCAGAGTGCTGGCATGATTGGCATGTGCCACCGCCCCCAGCTCCCAGTTCATTTTACCAGAGAGCTCTTAGCCGGCAGCGTGAGCCCAGGCCTGCTGATGTGGCAGCAGGGGAGCACCAGCGCCCTGTGGTGCAGGGGGTGCTGTCCGTGAGCCTCACGCTTTGTCACTGAATGCAAAAGGTTGATGCCAGCATCAGACAACCCGAAGCCACACTTTCCCAAAGTCCGGCCACCGTTCTCCTTCCTGGAGACACCCCTGCAGAACTAATTCACCGTAGGCCAGAGAGCGACTCTAAGATCATTACTGGCGTCCCTCTCTGATCCCGGCTACTCGGGCCGCGTGGCGGAAGTGTTCACAGAGCCTTGCACCCCGCTGCCCCCTGGTCCACAGTACCGAGAGAAGCGCAGAAATCAAGAGCACAGTCTTTGGGTCCCATCATTAAAAAGGGGGCTCATACTTAGAGTATCTTCATTTGATTTTTCAGCAGTTCCTTTTTAGTGTCTCACAAACATATTCATCTGTGATGGTTTAGAAATTAAAGTGACAAAAATAAGCGTTCATCAGAAGTAGTTTGAGAAGCGCTGTGCCGTGGCACTTGTGCAAGGTGTGATCAGAAAATGCAGTGCGTGTTTAAGCGTTCAAAAATTTAGTGCAGTGAAAGACCTGCTTCCTCCTGGTCCCCTCAGAGCACTGCCCTTCAGTTTGAACGTGCTCAACCCATCGTTCCTGCCACTTTCTGCAACAGCTCCGGAAGTCCTCTTTCCTGGGCGTCTTTAGTTGTGCTCTCATGGCTGCCTCGATGTCCTGAATCCATTCAAATTGGTCACCTCGTGTGGTCGTTTTGATGTCTAGGAAGAGCCAGAATTTGCGTGGTGCCAGGTCCAGTGAATAAAGGGAGCGAGTGTCCTGATTCTGTGCACTGCCTTTCCCTCCCTTGGCACTCAACAGCAGCAGTGATTATATTTTTGATTGCCTTATGTAAAGACATGAAAAGGGACGTCCAGAACTGCTTCAGAAAGTGGCAAGAACAATGGGATAAGAACAAAGCAAGATGCAGGGTACGTAGCTCAGTGGCACAGTACCTGCCTGGCAAGTGTGAAGTCCTGAGTTCAAGTCCCAGTACCAAAAAAAAAAAAAAAAAAGAACCAAGCAAGGAGGAGTCTTTTGAGGGAGATTCATGGCAGTGTATTTTACTATAGTTTTTAAATTTAAATACACACTGCAATTGTTGTAAGTTATTTAGTTTTGTAAGTTGCCATAACTCCCTTGACAAAAAAAAAATAAAATAGGGCAATGGATGAATTTTGGGAAGTCATAGCGCTTTGCAAATTATGTTGTAGTGAAATGGGTGCAACAACCCCCACCCCGCCCCGCTCCCATTTCTGAAATCAGGAACTGCATTTAATGCATCTCCATGGCCTCAGTTCCTCACCGTTGTAGGTTCTAGGGCTTTGGATGGCTTGCTGAGTGAGTGCCTGTCCTCCTCTCAGTCTGGGAGGCAGTGTGGGCAGCCTTGGGAACTCCCTGAGCTTTCTGGTGATGTCCAGTATGGGGTGGTGTCAGCGAGCTGTGAGCAAAAGATGAGGAAGTAGCTAGGTCTGATGATGCCACCCCTTATCCCAGCTACTCAGGAGGCTGAAGCAGGAGGATCACAACTTTGAAGCTAGTCAGGGCTACATAGTGAGACCTTGCCTCAAACTAAAATGTAAACAAACAGCTGGGGGTTGTGGATGTGACCCTGAGTTTGATCCCCAGTGTCACAGAAACAAAACAAAACCAAAAAAAGATGAGAAAGTGACCCCTCCTTCTTGTTTTCCCCACAGGTCTCCTCTTCTCACCTGACAGCAGCATGACAGCAGCATGACCCGGCGGCCGCAGGAGAAGTCCCTAGAGCCAGGCCCCCCGCTCAGCCCCCTGCTGCCCCAGTCCAGGTGAGCCTGTTTCCTTCTGCAGGAGGCGACAGCGTCTCATCCCATGAACTGTGTATGCTTGTATAGTCCCTGGCGTGTGCTGGAAGGACAGGGTGTCCCAGGACACAGGGGACCTTAGAACTGTACATCCACCAGACAGGCAAAGCAGGCGCTGCAGGTTGCGTGTCTCAACTGGGACCTTGTGACTCCTCTGTGCCACCACCTGCATCTCGAACCAGGATCAGGTCTTCAGGGAAGTTTGAATGAAAGAATCTCTGGGTGAGGACAGAATTGGAAAGACAGCTGATCAGCAAGCTGGGCCTCCCAGGATGGCCCGAGAGACCCCTGTCCCGCAGTGGGGCCTTGGGTGATCAGCCAGGCCCATTGCTAACCAGTGCTGGGCAGGTTCATGTTGGAAAACCCCTCCTAACAGGTGGGACAGAGTCTGCTTCCGGTCTGCTGGCCCCTGCTTCGCCTTCTGTCACCTCCTCGTGCCTCTGTCTCTGGATGTTTTTGGAAATGGCTGCTCTCTTGTGTATGAATTCTCCCATTCACCCTGTCCTCGTGTCTCACCATGTCTGCCCTGCCACCTGCTCACACACCCTGTGCTGTCTCAGTAGAGGATTCTTCAGTCTCAGGTCACCCTTCAGGGACATCGAGGACCCCTTTGAGCCAGGCTCTGTGCTAGACCTGGGAGGCACAGCCATGAGCGAGGAGGACTGGGTTGCTGTCTCTTTTTCTTTCAGTGCTGAGGACCAAACCCGGGGTTGCATGAAACCTAGGCAGGTTCTCTAACACTGAGCCGCACCCCAGCCCCTGGCTCTCTTCGTACTTAGTTACTTTTTGTGGTACTGGGGATTGAACCCAGGGCCTTTGCAATGAGCAACTTCCCCAGCCCTATTTTTAGGTTTTATTTTGAGACAAGGTTTCACTAAGTTGTTCAGTTCCCCCAGATGGGATTTGAACTTGTAATCCACCAGCCTTCAGCCTCCCAGAATGCTGAGAATACAGGCATGTGCCCGCACACCTGGCTCGGCTTGTAAAAACCAAAACAGATTAGCTTCTTGGAGATGTTTCAAATGTGCACTCTGCTGCTTTTATGTATTCCTTCTTTACATTTTATCTCCTTTCCATTTTTTTCTTCTTAAATGTTCCCTAATGGCTTGAAAACTGTTTTCTTTATCACATTTAGTTTTCTATATACAATCACTGAAGTAAGTTAGTTCCTTTAGCTGTTCAAATCATCTCTACCAGGGGGTCCCCAACTCCTGGGCCAGGGACCAGTCCTGCATGGTGGCAAGTGGTGCAGGGAAGCGTCCTCTGTGTTTATCACCACCTGAGCTCTGTCTCCTGTCAGAATAGCAGTGTGAGATTCTCATAGGAGTGCGGACCCAACTGGGAACTGTGTGCAGCGCATGCTCCGGACCAGTCCTGTAACCCTAACACCCCCTGACCCCTTCGTGGGAATGTTATCTTTCACAGAACCTGAGCCTGGTGCCAGAAACCTTAGGGACAGCTGATCTGTCCAAGTATGGCATATCCTTCTCTACTTGTGTCTGATGAGTGTGTTGATTCTTAAGAGAAATGTGTTAAAATCTCCCACTGGGTTTGCCGGTTGCTCCTTGCGATGCTCAGATGTTTGCATTGTGTATTTTAAGGCTGCTTGGTATATGGATGTTTAGGCTTCTTGTGTATCCTATGGATGAATTAGGATTTATTTCTACCATCTTTGTATGCTTTTCATTTTTTTCAGCTCTTCCTTGTAGGTAGAGATGCCCTCTCCCCCATTCTGTTTTCCATCTTTGGAATCTACGTGTTTTGCTTCTATTCAGCCAGTGGCACCCCACCTATTTCAAGAGGCCTTCTTAAAGTCTCCAGTGAACCAGTGTCTTTCCCTTCCTCCCAAACAATATGAGAGCTGCAGACTGGTTTAATTCTAATCGTGACCTCTCCTGACTTACTCTTACCCCTCCCAGCCTAACTGTGTTCTCGTGTCTTCTCACACAACCCTATTTCCCCCTGCAAATTAGACATCCTTATTTTATACAGTTACTGTAAATTTACCCAGTTTTCAGTATTTTTCTCACTATTCTTTCATGAGCAGGGGGGTCATTTTCCTTTTGCCTGAAATGAATCCTTTAGGATTATCCTTTAGTGAGGACCTGTTGATGACAGATTCTTCCCTACGTTTAGGTTTTATTTGTTGTTGGCTTGACAATGTGTTTGTTTCACTCTTGGTGGTGTAAGGTGGCTTTCCTGCATGTCTTGTCCTGGTGACTTTGTCACTGTCCTCCAGCCTCCAGCACTGAATTGAGAAGTTAGCTGTCAGTGTAACGCCTGTTCCTGTGGTCTGGCGCTTCTGTCTGGCTGCATGTAAGATGCTTGGGTGTTTTGGTGTTCTGCAGAATCACGATGTGTCTAGGTGTAAGTTTCTGTCTCGCTTCTGCTTGGGTTTCACTGGAACTCCTGGAGCTAGAGAGTCCTGCCTTGTGATAATTTGGGAAACTCACCCTTCATTTCTCCCCCTCCTCTCTCTGCTTCTGGAGCCTCAGTGCCTCACGTTCGACCTGCTCACTCTTCTCTCTGCTTTGCACCCTCTGCTTTACATCTTTCATCTGTCTCTCTGTGCCGAGCTCTGAATAATTTCTTCAGTCTATTTTCTGTTTAGCTCATTCATTCTGTGTCTTCGGCACTGCTTAATGCATCCATTGAATTTTTTCATTTCCTTTATTAGTCATTTCTAGATGTTCTACTCTGTTATTTTTCAAATCCACTTGGTGACTCTCCAGGTCCCTCATTTCTTGCTCATATTCGAAGACGTTTATTGCTGTAAAATACTGAATTCGCTGTTTGGAGATTTTCTAAATCTCATGTCTGGTGGTTGCAGAATCTGGAGTCTTTGCGGGTCTGGTTCTGGTGCTGGTTGCTTTTGCTGCCTTGTTTCTTGCCGGCTGCTTGTTCTCCTTGGAACTATATTCTTGAGAATCATTTGAGGTGTGTGTTGCAGCTGTTTTTTCCAGAAATGATTTGCATGAAGTTCTGCTAGCTCTCTGGGGGTGGGACGTGGGGTGGGGATGAAGGTGGCTACTGACCCCAAGTTGCTTAGAATTCATTCCCTCCCTAAGACTTTCTGGCCACACACACATCGCTCAGACCGCATACCTGTGGGAAGTCCAAGATGTGGTCACACAATTTCAGGAGAACTTTCCTGGCCCAATATGAAATCATCCTTCAGTCCCCTTTTGCCTGTGTATTTCTTGGTCCCCAAGATTGGAGCCCATTGGTGCCTCCACTCACTGTGCTTTTGCTTTGAAACATGTGCAGATGTGCCTGGGAAACTCAGAACTGCCAGGGTTCAGTGCAGACTCTTGGGGTAAAAGCCAGCCTCAGTGCTAGCCCTGCTCCCTAGCGCCCTGCTTCTGGTGAGTTTTTGGTCTTTGAAGAATCTTTCCCTTTAGAGCGGCTCAGCGATGTGCACACAGGTTTTACTTGTGAGGTTTATCCAGTGCATTAGTAGGAAGGCCGAGGAGGTTGCCGGGCCTGCAATACTGCCAGAAAGCTCTCCGTGGCTTCCTTTCTGCAGTGGCCCTGTTGGGCAGGAATTTCTGTTCCTTTTTCACAGAAGAACGAACTGGGCTTAGAGAGGGTCTGCAGGCGACCCCCATCAAGACCTGGCAGGGGAAGGATTGAGAAAGGCCATTTCCTTCTCCTGGCCCCTTCCCCATCTTCCCTCACCCCAGGCTAGCTGTGGATCACTGGGTGATTAGCTTTATGCTCACAAAGGATGTGAGTTTGTACCGGGGTGCTTTAAATAGCTGGACAGCTTTGTGAAATTTGTTTATGAATCTATTGTTTATCTTCCTTGACAGAGGAAATGGCTTCTGCATATATTTGGCTCATTCCCCGGTGCTCACCAGCGACTTCCCTGCTTCGTTCCTCCCTGCCAGGGGCTCCTGGACCCCACGCAGGCCCTGGCTGCCTGTCCCCTTCTTTCTTCTCCGCCCTCAGCCTCTTCTTTCTTCTCTGCCCATCCCTCCTTCCTGCAGCAGGGGCAGGGGAGTCTGCGGGCCACACTGGTTTGACTTCAGGGCTAGGGAGCAACTGCGGAACTTGACTGCAGAGCCAGCGCTTGTTAGCTTCTCGTCTCTGGGGCCTCAGTTTCTCCATCTGTCACCTGCTTTTTTGGAAGTATCTCTAAGCACTCGATTGTGACACTGACTGACAGCAGATCGTTTCCAGGCCAGGCCTTTTATTCAGTGATGCTTCTCAGTGATTTCTTAAAATGGGACGGAAGTGGAGGCAGAGATGGAATGTAAACGTGGATCTGCCCCACCCCATCCCCACCATGCACACATACGGGCTTCACTGTTACATTCTTTGAACTAGGTGTTTTTAAAAGTAATTATAATGCTGTGCATCTGTAGTCCCAGCTACCCAGGAGGCTGACACAGGGGGATACCTTGAGCTCATGAGCTCGAGGTCAGCCTGGACAACATAGCAAGACTCTGTTTTAAAAACAAATAAAATAACCTATATGAGACAGAATGCAGGCCTGGCCATTGTCTGCAGAGGATCTGGAACTTGGAGGCTGGAGATGAGGCTGGGACCCACATTTCCACATCTGCACCCTTGTTCTGAGCTGTGCTGGGCCACACCATGCCACTCACTGTGCCACCCCAGACTGGTGGGCACAGTCTCAGCACTGCCGGGGCAGGGAGTCAGGGGCTTCAGTGTCCACCTGCCTCTGTCCTCACGGTCAGCATGGGACTTTTTACTTCACCTCCTAGGAAGTGGCTTTCAATTACCTCCAGATCGGTAGCAGATCGCTTCTGATTTGATACGGATCAGGCAACAGCTTTTATCTCTGTGCCTGCTGTTCCTACTGACATAGGGAGGTGTGTGGTCTAAAAAGTATGCAGAGCGGCTGCAAACCTAAAATTCTCTAAAAACGAGTAATATTTTTGAAAGTCCTTATAACCAAAAAGCACATAAAGGATAAAATATCCTTATGCCACCATCAGCGCAGATTTCATGAAGGAGCCCTGTGCCCTTGCTGGTGGCAACAGCCCCTGGGGAGACTGGAGGGGAGGTTGGGGCTGGCCCAGTGCAGGCTACTGCAGAGGGACCTCTGCACCCAGGCAGAGGTAGTGGGGCCTGAGGGTTAGAGCCACCTTCTCTTGAGGCCGTGAGACCCAGCCATCCAGCCCCGCAGATAGCTGCTCCTGCAGAGCCACCTCCCTTTGGCATATCCAGGACCCCAGGAGTCCTGCAGTTCATGTTTGCCTGTGTCACCAACTCCCTAAGTGTGATGGCTTGTGACGGTTGCAAGGGCTGGGCACAGAGGTGGCGGAGTCAGTGAGACGCTTCGTGGTTCTCCCAAGGCTCCTAGCCGTGTCCCGAAGTGCTCCTTCCCTGCCCGTCTTCCAGCCCCACCAGCAAACCTCCTAGTCTGTTAATGGGATGAAGGTCACATTGCCTTTCCCGCCTTCCTTCTAGTTACTCAGAGCTAGGAGCCAGGGTTGATTATTGCAACATACAAACTGGCCTTGCCCATGGGCAGCCCAGCTAGTAGATTCCTTGTTCTCCACCCGGGAGTTCCCAGGGTGAGTTCTTTTGGCTGAGCCCTGGGTGTGAAGCAGGGTACAGACAAGACCATTTCTAGATCCAGGGAGCAGGGGCCACGTGAGCAGTCTGGGAGTCCAGATGGGTAGCAATGGGAGGTGTCCAGGCAAAAGCACTGTGCTTTGACAGTCACAGCAAAGTTGATGGAACTATGTTGTGAATGGAGTCATCAGGTGTCTCCTGGGAGAGGGACCATCGGCTCCTTCTCTCTGTGGAATGGACTTTTGAAAATACTTTAATAATCTTAACTGAAACTGGGCATAGTGGCACTCGGGAGGTTGAGGCAGGAGTCTGAGACCAACCTGGGCTACAAAGTGAGCTCAAGGCCAGCCCAAACTGTGTAGTGAGACCCTGTCTCAACAAGACAAAGGAATAGTAATAATAATAATAACCTTGATCGCTCTGGTCATGTGTGTTATTCCATATTTACAAAGAGAACATTACAGCTCGAGTTTCAGTCTCCTCCGATCCCCACCACCCGCCCCTGGTTCACTGCCTTCCCTTTCCCAAAGGATGGTGGGGCGAACTGAAGATGGGCGTCCAGCTTCTTTGCCCGCAGGCTAGAGCTTTGGGGACCAGCTAGGGTACCAGCAATGGGAAACCTGACTGTCTAATATCCTGGCCATGGGTTTTGTTTTTAGTTTTTTTCCCTAGTACTGGGGATTGAACACAGTGCCTTCATACTGAGCTACCTCCCCAGCTCCTTTTTAACTTCTCTTATTTTGAGACAGTTTCACCATGTTGCCCATGTTGGGCTTGAACTCACGATCCTCCAGACTTGCCTTCCAGGGTGCTGGGACTATAGGCATTGCACCACCATGCCCAGCTGGCTCAGTATTTGGGGACTTCCTGCAACAGGGCCTAGTTGAGGCTTATCACACTGACCCTCCAGAGTTCACAGGCAGGGGACCTCTTTGGAGCTCACCACGTCCCCCTCTTTGTTCCGCAGAAGTGGAGTCCGAGGTACAGGGAGGGGAAGTCATCGCCCAGCGGGTCACAGGACTGGTCTCCTTTCTGCTCAGTCCGGGTTATCTTGATACAGGGCTGCATTTCCTGAATACGCAGCAGCTGGGTGGGGTGGGGGGAGGCGGGCAGGGGAAGTGGGCTTAAAAGAATGTTTAAATTTCCTGTGCAGGGAGATAATCTGTGAGCAGCCATCAAGAGGAAAGGGGAGACTTGGTTTAGGCCCAGAAGGCCATGAATGGAGCGGGTAGAGGGGGCACCAGTATGAGAGTGACTCAAAAAACTGGGACATGTTGATTGATGAATTAGGAATGAGTTGAGTTTGCTTCCTGGCTTCCCAGTGGAGAAAGCCCCCCATCCTACAGAGTCGCTGCCCTCCCCCTGGGAGAAGTGACGTGTGGTCCTTGGGGGGCCTCTGGCTTGGAACCAGGTACCTTTGGCTCCTGTCCCCTTCATTTGGTTTCCTCCAGCACATGTGACCCCAGGAGCCCTAATCACTTAGCTCAGGGTAAAGACACATGTCCTATGGGTTTACCTCCCGGAGATGATGGGTGAGGTGCCCCACTAAGTGTTAGGGGTTGGAGTGGCCTCAGTTTCTCTTTTCTGAGCTCTGGGAGGCTGGCAGGAGCTCTGAGGGAGTTGCCCATCACATAAGAAGCCCACGGGCTCCGCGGGGGCTGCCCCAGACCTGCTTCCCTAGCTTGGCCCTGGCCAACAGGGTACTCCGTGTCCCCCAGAGAGGTCGTTGTCTCCACAGGAGATGGGCTGCCACCAAAAAAGTAAGGGCACAGTGTGTGTGCTGCCAGCCTACTTGGGCTGTGGACTCGGGGAGAAGTAGGATGTGACCTTCTCCACTCTGGAAGAGGAGCTGCCCAGCTCCAGGCCTTGAACGCATCCCCGAATGGTGAGCGTGACTTTGCACCTCAGGTGGCCACTGAATAATGACTTTTCTTTTTGTGGGGACTCGAACTGCCTGAGAGCTGGACCTTGAGTATAGAACCCCCACTTTCCTTACTGACAACCCCAAAATGGGGATCTCGGCCTGACCCAGGACCACTGTCTGAGCCCCTCTTGTGCACCCCTGGATTATGCTGACCCATGGGCACCATGGGAGCTTCCTGCAGAAACAAGTGAGTCACACGAGCTCTTGTGTTCTGCTGGCGCAGCCCAGCCCAGGGGGAGTGGAGTTAAGGCTTTCTACCTCGTCTCTGGACCCGCGTTCTGGTTGCAAATGAAATACACAGGGCACCCGTGCCTTAGTGGGTGTTGGGGCAGGCAAGGTCGGTAGTCCTTACACCAGAGGGCCCCAGGCTGCTGCGCCATTGTTGTGTAAATACCACATTTTCTTTGTCATTCACCTGTGGATGGACATATAGCCTGCTTCCAAGATTCAGCTGTAAGGAATTGTGCTGCTGTGAACATGGGTGGGCATGGACCCCTGTAACGTGATGTCTTTCCCTTGTTTGGGAAGATACCTACAAGAGGAATAGCTGGGTCAAATAGAACTTCTAGTTTTAGTTTTTTGTTGGTTTTTTTTGGTTTTGTTTTTGAGATGGGGTCTCTCTGTGTAGTTCAGGATGAATTTGAACTCACTGGATAGCCCAGGTTGGCCTCAAACTCAAACAATCCTCCTGCCTCAGCCTCTCAAATGCTGGGATTACAGGCATACACCATCACACCTGGATACTTTCAGTTTTTTGAGGGGTCTCTATGCTGATCTCTGTAGTGGTTGTGCTAGTTTGCATTCTCACCAACAATGTAGAAGGGTTCTTTTTTCCCCACATCCTCAATGGAGTTATCATTTGATTTCTTGATGATGGCCATTCTGTCTGAGGCAAGATGGAATCTCAGTTTTGTTTTGATTTGCAGCATTCTAATGCACAGCGATGTTGGACTTTTCTTTGTGTATTTATTGGCCATTTGTGCCTCATCTGCAAAGTGAGTATTCATTTCCATTGCCCATTTTTTCATTGATTTTTTTTTATTTGGGGGAGGTCTAATATTTTTGTGTTCTTTGTGTATTCTAGACGTTAGTCACCCAAGAAACAGCTGGCAGTTTTTCTTCCCATTCTGTAAGTTGTCTCTTCATTCTGTTGGTTATTTCTCTTGCTGTGCAGAAGCCTTTTAATCTGATATGGTCCCATTTCTTGATTTTCATTTCTTTTTCCTGCGCAACTGGGGTTCTGTTGCGAAAATCCTTGCCTGTGTGTGCTTGTCTGTCTCTGAAGCACCTCTGGCAGTCTTCTTTCGTGAATGTCTTTAAGAGGCCTCATCAAAATACAGTGAATGCTGATGCCCAGTGCCATCCAACAGAAGGGCAGGCTTCTAAAAAAAAAGAGCGTGCATCCCCACCCACATTGTTCATCAGATCTGGCTTCACACAACTCCGGGCTCTTCCCCAAAATCAAAACGACCATGAAAGGGGAAACATTTTGAATCCATTCAGGACATCAAAGCAGCCACGACAGCACAACTAAAGATACTCACCGAAGCGGACTTCCAGAGCTGCCTCAGAAAGTGGCGAGAATGATGAGATGAGTGTGTTTGAATCGAGGAGGAGCGTTTAAGTGGAATTTGTGGCGACGTGTCTTTACTGCGATACTTTTTAAAATTTAAAACATCCGCCGTAATCCATGGTCGTACCTCGTCACGTGTTGGTGTTTCATACAGTGCTGTTTAGCATGTTGGTGTTGCCCTCAAGGACCCAGGCGCCTCACAGACCACTCGGGGTCCCTATGAGAGCCTCGTGCAGGTCAGATGAGCCGTGGCCGAGACCCAGGGAGGCCCGTCTTTCTTGGGCTTCGTTGATGTCAGGCAAACTCCAGCCATCCAAGCAGGCTGCTTCCATCCCAGCATTGAGCTGCACCTCTTGGGGCCATGGAAAGGGCTTCCACTCTTCCATTTGAAGAAGGAGGAAGGATTCATTTTCTTTAACTTACTCCCCCCTCCCCGCCGCGTTGTAAGTAGGACTGCCGCTTAACTTTTTTTTTTAATTAAAAAAAATTGCTGTTCTGGGTGACGGAACATAATATTTAGACGTGTTGAGCTGACAGTTGATGGGTGTGTTGTCAATACACCATCACCACAAATCCCATTGCTGGGGCTGGCTGGGAGGAGCTGCGTGTGCAAATGTGTGCACACACGCACCTGCAGGTTAGGGTGCCGCAGAGTCCTGTGACCCCCGTCAAAAGCAGAGCCGTGGGGAGTGGGCCGTGGAGGGGCCGAGTCTGCTGTGAGCGGCGGGATCTCCTTCCCCTACCCCGCCCCCTACCTCTCTGGCCCTTTAGCACCCAGAGGGTGCAGGGACAAAGGTGAGCCTTAGAGATGGGGACTGACGGGGGAGGTGGGCAGGGCAGCTGTGTGCCAAGTGACTGGAAAGCTGCACTGGCTGGGTCTCAAAGTGGCACTGAGCTTGCCTGGTGCCCGAGCTTTATCTGTGTGGCCCTGATGTCTGAGGGTCACCTTGACACCCCCCACCCTGCACCTCCATTCCACCACCGGGTCCTGCCTGGTTCACCACAGAGCAGCCCTCAGCGTCGCCCTCTTCTGAGCGCCCCACAAAACAGGTCTCCCCTGGCGTTGGTGGTGTACGAATGTAATCCCAGGATGGGGGAGCTGAGACAGAGGGATCGCTGTGAGTTCAAGGTCAGCCCTGTCTCAAAACAAAAAACAAACAAGGTATCCAGTGACCTCGCCAACTGTCCCTGACACTTTCTCTGCAGCAGGGTGACAACTGCAGCTCGTGGGCCCAGTGTAGCTCCTGTCAGATTTTGTCCAGCCTGGGAGCTGTGAGCTACTGATCCAGATGAGCCCTTGACAATGTGGGAACACTACTTTGAACCCCAGTTAAGTGAAATGGAATCCTCCTCCAAAACAACTCTGTCCTTCTCATGATAGATCTGTACTACAAGAAATTGGGCTTGATTATTATTACCACCTTTTGAGCTTCCTCCAAGATGTGTAGTGATTGGTTTTCTCATTATGTGCGTGTGTATGCAGCAGCTTCTATTTCATGTCCTGGCTGCAAAGCCAGGAATAACTTTGCAGTAAAAGTTTGCTGAGTCAATGGGAGAGAACTTTGGAAATGAACGTCGACCCCCGGGCTTCCTCACACACAGATGAGATGATTCCGTGGCTCCCTGTACACTTAGGATAAAGACAAGGTCTTTACTGTGCCTCTCCTGGCTTCACCATTGTGGTCCCTGATCCTCCATGCCTGCTGCTCTGTGGTTGTTGGTGCCCACCTGCCACAGGGCCCTTGCCTGTGCTGTCTTTGGCTCCATTTGGAATGCAGCTTCCCACACCCTCTGCTCCTTCCCTGGCTTTTTTGCTGAGGCCACAGGCCTCTGTTAGAGCCACTCATTGTCTCATAAAATGGCCTCTGTCTCTATCCAGATTCACCCCAGGTGGTAGGTCCCTCGAGAACTGGAACCACGTCTCTTCCCACCTCCACCGAATCCACTGTGCCTGGCACACTGTGGAAGCCTGAGGGTCAGAGAGGGCCTCATACCATGGTTGGCCTGAGCAGGAACTTGTAGGTTGGGAAGATGGAGAATGGGAGAGAGATTTGGGGTGGAGGATGGGCATGTGGAAACCCTGCGGAGCCCACAGATCAGGGCTCGGGGTGAGTCTGAGTGGGTCGTTGGAGGAACCCTTGGGGACCAGCTGGGCTGATTCACTGGTCCTGTATTCATGGCAACAGTCATCTGTCTATACACATATAGACACACATAGATATATATTCCATTTTAACCATTTTTATACAAAAGATAACACATTAAACACATGATTCTGTATCTTTTCTTTTTAACTGAACTTTGGGGATCTTTCTATATCACTTTATAGAGTTTCCAGTTCTTTTTACCAGCTGCCTACCATTCCATCATGTAGTTATTCTACAATGCTCTTTAACTGATCCCTTATTGAGAAGTTGTTTTAAGCCTTTGGCTATTCAAAACACACTGCATTGGACACTGCTATCTATGCAGGTCCTTTGCATATGTGTATCATCCCTTACGGGTCTCTCTGTTTACCTACTTTGTAGAAAGCAAATTGTGAGGTTAGTAGTTCAGCCTAGCCAAGCTGTGACACCCAGTACCCTGGCGTGGTAACATACACCTGTAGTCCCAGCTACTCAGGAGGCTGAGACAGGAGTTTGTTTGTTTGTTTTTTGAGACAGGGTCTCACTTTGTAGTTCAAACTGGTTTTGAACTCACTATGTAGCCCAGGCTGGCCTTGAACTTGTGGTGATCCTCCTGCCTCAGCCTCCCAAGTGCTGGGATTCCAGGCATGTACCACCGCATCCAGCAGGAGGATTGTTTTTGAGATGAGGAGATTGAGGCCAGTCTGGGCAACATAACAAGATTTTGGTCTCACAAAAATACAAAAACCATCTCCTGCTTCCTCCCTCCTGGGTGTAGATCTCAAAAGAAATTCTCACAGTAGTTTGTGGGGGACATATCTGGAAATGTTCATGTCATTGGGAGGTTGACCAGGTAGAAGTGTGTCTCCAGCTGTTTTCTGACTGCAGCTCATCCTTCTGTTGCTGCGGGAGACCTGGGGTGCTGGGGTGCATCCTGAAGGCTTCCTAGGCTGAATGCTGGACCCCGTGGTCCCCAGGAAGAGAATTGGCCCCATCATTACCTGATCTTTAGCCAGTGCACAGGGTTGTATCTGACAGATTCTGGTGCGGCCCATAAACATTGAGAGGTCGGCTTTGGGCCAAATGCTGCTCGTGGCATTGAAGAAAGAGAGAGGAACAGACTTAAAAACTCTCAGGGAACTTAAAATCTGGTATTGGTTGAAAAATAGAATCCCTGGTTGCCCGAGCCTGGTGGAGCCATTTGGGGATTCCTGGGGGATATAAAGATTGCCAGGGGAGGCAGCAAACCCAGAAAAGACAAGACACCCCCTGGACCCCCAAGGCCTCGCCATACGTAGAAGCCAGGCTGTGGTCCCTCTGCCGTCCGCACCCAGAACTCCCTGCAGTAGGAATCCCACGTGAGGGCAGGGGAGCAACTCTCACTTCCAACCTGATTCCGTAACACCAAACTCTTAGAGGCATCTGTCAACTACACCGTGCAGTTTTTCTGAACCTTGGCATGCTGTCACTCAGGAGTTTGGGGCAAGGTCCTCCTTACCATCCGACCTCAGCAGCCCACATGACTTGTCCTTCCCAGGATGTCCCCCCATTGGCTCTGTGGTCTATCATGCCCTGCTTTGCAAGGGTCCTGAGAGCCCACACAAGGTGCCACCAGGGGCAGGACTTCTCTTGGGCCCCCCAGTGTGGAGCCTCTTTTGCCAATGGCAGCCAGGCTGCCACAGCACAGTGAAGGATGGACACTTCACCAGGGACAGCCAAGTGGCGGGTGGAGGAATGTCGCATCTCTGGGACTGCTTCGGGTGAGCTTTGAGCCCTCTGCCTGGTGTCAGGGAGTTCACGCCCGCCAGGCACACACAGCATCAGGTGGGAGACGCATCCTGGCTTAGAAAGGAGCAGAAGGGGTCTCCATCTGCCCAGGGTGCCCATGCCCATGGGAAGCCATGCATGAGAGCTGGGGCCCTGGAAGAGGAGCCACTTGGGAAGTGTTGCTGGGAGGCTACAGCCAGATGCCAGAGGCCCCTCTGGTTTGTTGACCCCAGTCTCCCCAAAGACCTCTCAACTCTGAGCCAAAACAAACCAAGAGCCTGCAGACTGTGACCTGGGCCAGGATGTGGCTCTGTGTGGCTCTGTCGCTGTTTACAGAAGGCCCGAGTATGGCACTGGCATCACTGCCAGTGGGCCTGGGCCTTCTGCCAAGGGGCTTCCTATCTGAAACGCAGAGCCAGGGAGCCCAGCAAACCCCACCCCAAGCCGCTCGCACCCGGCCGCTGCACACAGGGGCTTCAGTGTCTGTAGCCGGCACAGGGATGGTGCCCG
Source organism: Dasyprocta punctata (assembly GCA_004363535.1). Taxonomy (NCBI): domain Eukaryota; kingdom Metazoa; phylum Chordata; class Mammalia; order Rodentia; family Dasyproctidae; genus Dasyprocta; species Dasyprocta punctata. Next base: position 14,593 of record RJWM01005196.1, on the reverse strand, counting down.
CCCTACCCTCCCACCTTTTCCCTACAAGGAAGTGGGGCTGCGCTGCCCACCTGCTGGGCACTCTCAGCACTTTGATTCCCAGGATGCTGGTTGTGAGGCTTGCGCAATAGCAGCGGAGCCCTTGGGTGCTTGACAGTTTTTGTAGATTAATAATTCACTCTGAGGCGCAGGTGGGGCTGGGCAGGCTGAGTTCCCTGCCTGCTCCCTTTCTCCTCCATCTTAATCGCCCACACTCCCTGGAGCTCCCTCCTGCCCTGCCCCGTCCCGCCCCACCCTGCCCTGCCCTGCCCTGCCCTGCCCAGCACAGCTTTGCAGGTGGGAAGCCTGTTTCTGGCCATGTCCCAGAGCTGGTTCAGAAGTCTCTGTGCTCTAAGTCCTCCAGGGCAGGAAGAGAAGACCCCTTTATGAGCCATGAACCCCACCCCTCTACCCTACAAGACCCTCCTAAGTCCCCAGCTGCAAGAGCCTGCCCACTGCCCTCTCTTGAGGCCTAAACCCCACTCTGGGGCTCCCACCCTTCGAGCTGGGGTTGCAGGTCACCCCCTCTTCCTCCTCCTTGTGATACCCCAGGAAATTCTTGTGGAAGCACACAGTCGTGGCAGGGTTTTATCTGCTATAGCAGAGTCCTGGCAGAGAAGGTCCTCAGTGTGTGCCCGTGTTGCTGACCTACCCATCCCTCCTGGCACAGAGTAGGTCTTCAGGGTGGTTGCTGCTTGGTTCTAAAAATCTCCTGGCAGCCCTTGAGAGAAACTTGAGGTTAGGAGGTGGCCTGCGTTCGGACTCCTGCAGAGCTGCCAACCACGGTGAATGTCCCTGCAGACCTCTTGCTGGCAGCCTCACCATTGCCAGGTGCCCGAGGCGCTGGACAGGCTTTGTGGTCCTTGTCCCTGGTGCTCCAAGATGCCCCAAGCTTGGGGTGAGAGTTTGCTCTTGCAGTCTCCACATTTGCTTCATGTCGCCTTTTTCCTGGAACCCAAGGCCGTACTGACTTTATCAGCCAGCAAAAGACATTAATCCTGGTACCCGTGTTGGAACCTGTCAGCCGCCAGCTTCCCAGAGCTGTGTGTCATACAGAAAGTGCCTGGTCACATCAGTTACATCCAGCTAACACTGCTTCCCCTCCCTGATTTCCATGGCTTCTAGAGGACAGGTCAACACCACCTGGTGGCCTCCACGTTCTGTGCATTCGTGCCACACACAGCTCTCAGGTCTCTTCTGTGAATAACAACTGGGCACGGAAGTCTGGATTTGGGTTTCTGCAAATCCACAAGAGATTGTGTGGGTTTTACTCAGGTTCCATCTAGAAAATACTTCAATTCTTTGGATATACAAAACATGGTTGAGCCAGGAATGGTGGCACACACTTGTAATCTCAGCGTTTAGGAGACTGAGGCAGGAGGATCGCTGTGAGTTTGAGGCCAGGCTGGGCTACATAAGTGAGCTCAAGGCCAGCCTGCACTACATAGTGAGACCTGTCTCCAAAAAAAACCAAAACATGGCTCAGGTCCAGAGAGGACAAGTGACTTTCCCAGGGTCACAGAGTCAGCAGAACCAAAGCCCAGGGCCCCTGGCTGCTGGCCCAGGACCCCTCTAGACCCCCACAGTCAGAAGCGGTGCCCATGTCCTGATCTTGCCACCTGGTCCTAACCGTTCTTGGAGGCGTGCAGTTTGGAAGATGTGCCCAGGTGCGTGTCAGCCGGACTGCAGACCTTGCCCGCCTCCCCCAGGTAGCTGCTCTAGACTGCTTGGCCCCAGGCCATCCCTTTGTCCTCAGATCCCCCCTCCCATCCACACCAGCTAGGGAGAGAGAAGAGGTGGTATGTGGCTGGCATGGGGGGCGGGGGAGACGATGTTGAAATCCCTGCTAGTCCAGAGGAAAAACGGTGGTGACAGAGAGGACCAAGAGACTCCACACCGAAAGTGGACAGTTTCCCGTCTCTGTGTCCTGGGCCAAGAGAGCTCATAGGATGCGAAGAACAAACTGTCAGTGTGAAACCCAGCTGATTCCTACAACTTGGAGAAAGCATCAAGAACTGCTGAAATGGGGAAGTTAATGTCCCGTTGAGCCCCAGCAGCCGAGGAAACCCTCCCACAGCTCGGAGTCAGCCCAAAGCCCATGCCAGGAAGGAAGGGAGCTAGCCAGACGCTGCACTGGGGGAGAGCTTGGTGCTAACCGCTGGCACTGGCGGAACATGTCCATGGTAATCAGGTTACTGACTTAAAAAATACCCACCAGCTTTCTTTCTTTGAGAGACTAATCAGAAAGCATTTAGAGTAACAGCATTGCCTGAAAGGGAGCCATGAGCCACAAGCCCACATCTTGGAGGGCGGCCGTGGGCTCCTGGCTCTGGGAAGAAGAGTCCCTGGGGATCTGACTTCCACTTCCTTTCGAGACCCGAGAGGAAGGCTTGGCTGCCGCACAGGCCAGGGCATCTGGGGCGTTGTGTATACACAGTCTCTGAATGCCTGCCCAGTCGGGAGAAAGAAAGTTTTTGGTTTTTCTTCTTCAAACAAGTGGCGGTGGTCTGGCAGGAGGAGGGTGTTGTCCCTTCTGAATTATAAGCAAATGAGTTCTGCAGAGACCTCCGCCAAAGTCAACTTCCTCTCCTAATGTCTCTTTCTCTCTGTGTGTGTGTGTGTCCCTGGTTCAAAGCGTGGCCTTGGGACAGACATCCTCTTGCAGACTGTCCCCGTTGCCTGGCGGCCCTGGACTCTGATGCTCACATAGAGCAGCAGCCTGCAAACTGTGGCTCAGGCCAAGTCCTGCGCAGGTTCGGTTCACACCTGTTCTTGGACAGAACTGTGAGCAATGGAAGATTCTGGCAGTTTTAATTATTTGAAGAAACATGAAAAGAAAAGCAGTATTTCTTGCTATATGAAAATTATGTGATAGCCAGGGATGTAGCTCAGTGGCAGAGCACCTGCCTGGCAAGTGCGAGGTCCTGAGTTTGATTTCCAGTACCTCCCCCAAAATGTGAATTTAAATTTCAGTGTCCGTCTGTGAGATTGTATTGGAACACAGTCACATCCACCCATTTTTGTCTTTTCTATGATTGCTGTCATATTAGAGGCGTAGCTGTGACAGAGCCACACAGTCCCCAAAGCTAGAAACGTTTACCAACTGCTCTGTGTGTGCGTGTGCTGACGGCTGCATGGGCAGGCTGCTGTGGAGCCTCGTTTTGCCCACAGCCCTCCATGGATCGGAGCAGGGCACACAGCCTTGCACCAGGGACAGGGGCAGTAAGCTCTGTCCCCGGTCTGTGTCAGACACGTGGAACCTGCTCTCGGTCTCATTTCATGACTCGCTTTTCAGTTCAGTGTGTTTTCTGAGCGTCTGCTGGTTCTCAGTCCCTGACTGTCCCTGCCTCTGGGTGCCTGGGGAAGCCCTGGGGAGACAGATGCAGAAGCAGGTGGCTGGAATGTGCTGTGGTCAGTGTGGTGGGACAGGCAGTCATGGGGCTGGGGGCTGTGGGGTGTAGGCGAGGGCCTTGTGCTCTCAGGGAACGTTTATTTGTTGAGCCCACTGTGGGGTTCTGGAGCCTTGCTCTGAGGAGGAAATTGATTGAATACATGTGAAAGTAGTAGTTCTCTTCCATAGTTTGTGGATGAAAACCCTCCTGGTACCAATTACCCAATAGGAAATGTTACACATATACAGTACAGCAGTTACTGTCTTGGAAAAATAAAGATGGGGTGGACCCTGGGTTGGTATTACAGCGGTTTTTTTTTTGTTTTGTTTTGTTTTTTGGTACCAGGGATCGAACTCACAGCCTGACGCCTGCCAGGCAGGCACTTAAGCCACAGAGCTAAATCCCCAGCCCTATTTTTTGAGACAGGGTCTCACTATGCAGTTTAGTGCTGGCCTTAAACTCACTTTGTAGCCCAGGCTGGTCTCGAACTCACAACAATCCTCCTGCCTCAGCCTCCTGAGTGTTGAGATTAAAGGCGTGCGCCACCACGCCCAGCTTTACAGCAGTTCTGTAGATTGACTAATCCACCAAGAACACTTTCCAGATTTTAAATGATACGTTTCAAGTAGCTCTTTGGCCAGAGGCTGGACTATGGGCCTGGGATGCTATCTTCCCGCAGGAGGCGCTGTGGCACCTATTCCCCTGGGCCGGTGACACAGCCCCGGGAGGATATGGAAAAATTTGATTGGTTGTGCAGGGCTGGGTGCTGGCTGCCTGGGGTGTCTGAGGCAGGTGGGAGACTTTATATATACACCTCTTTTAAAAATGTTTTGCTATGATTTTTCACTTTATTTTCAAGCATTTCTTTGGGATCATTTTTATCCTTTGGTATATCTTTTCTAATGTTTTGAATTTAGAGCAATGTGAATATAGTACCTATTCAAATTTCATGTAAAATAAATAGTACATAGTTTAGCTATTATCTCCTATGTTGTGGTGCATGAGCAATTTTCTCTCTACTTCACTGAGCATATGATTCTTGATCACCTAACCTGAGCCAAGCACTGTTCTGGACCTGGAAGACACATTGCTGGGCCCTGCATTCTTTGTCTTTATTGTTGGGTATTATGGTTTATATCTGGATGTCCCCCCACATAACCTCATGTGCTCAAAGGTGGGACTTTTGAAATGACTAGATTATGAGGGTGCAGCTGTTAGGAGGTAGGGTCTGTTTGGCAGAGGAGGGTCACTGGGGGCATGGTCTGGTAAGGCGAATCTCCCTGACCCACTTCCAGGCTGCCACGGGGTGAACAGCTGCCCTCCACCAGGCCCCTGTACCTTGCCTTCATGCCATGGAGCCAGCCTGCTATGAATTGAAGTGTGAGCCAAAATAAATGTCTCCTCCTTTAATACATTAACGTCACGTATTGAGTCCCAGCAATAAGGAAGTGACTAAGACATGGACAAACTAAGACCTAAGACCTTCAACTTGAGGCCTTGGCAGACTCCCCAGAGTCCCCGCACAGTGGCCCAGGTGGGGCCTAAGAATTAGTAGGTGTGACAGGTTCCCATGACGCTGACACTGCCAGTCCACAACCCCACTTTGGGAACCCATCTAGGGTTCCATCTGGGTCTGTGCTAATAAATAAACTACAGTTCCCTTTACAAATATCAGTGAATAAAGACCAGGGTCCTCTAGCCGGAATACAGAGTACTCCTCCCCAGCGAGGGGAGAGGACTTCACTAGACAGACGCGTCAGCAGAAATTAAAGGATCTCGCCTCCGTAAGATCACACAAGGGTCTGAACCTGGTCACTCACAAAATGTCATTCTTCCTGGGGGAAGAGACGTTTTGCAGGGCTTTCAAGGAAGGTTAAAGAGAGAGACCTAAGCCAGGAAAGCATTTGGCAGTCACCAAGCCTAACGCCCATGGGAAGAGGAAGATGCTGTTGGATGTGACCTCAGGGTCCACCACAGTTTACCTGACCTCACGGAGGCAGCCTGTGAGCCCTGACAGGGTCACCGTGCCCAGCAGGACACCTGCAGCCACTTCATGGCTATATTCACGCTGTTCCCTGATCGGTCTACCTCTTGAAGTTTACTTGTCTGCGAGGACTGAGGCAAAATGTGGGTGTTCTCCCTGAGAACTAACATCTGTCCCGCTCTACTGGGACCCTTCTCTGTCTCTCTCAACTCAATGGGTGACTTGATCGTCGTTTTTACTTACTGATTCATTCATTCAACAAATACTATCCTTCCTTTAACAAATCTTTAATAGAGGGTCTTTGGGGTACTGCACATCATAACAGGCTTTGGGAATAGAATCATAGGTAAAAACTGGCTCCCAGCTGGGAGTTTGGCTCAGTGGCTTAAGCGCCTGTCTGGCAGGTTGTGAGTTCAACCCCGGTGCCACCAAAAAAAAAAAAAAAAAAAAAAACCTGGCTCCCGGTCCAATAGAGAATGATTCACTAATCAGTTAACTGCACTGGTGGATGTCCAATTACAGACTGAAAAGAGCACTCTGAAGGAAAGGAATAGGGTTTATAAGAACATAGAGAGAGGGACCTGACATAGACTCAAGGTTTGAAAGATGCTCAGTACTCAGCTAGATGAGGAGGAAGTGAGGAGGGGAAGAGCTCTGCACATGGTGGAACGGCATGTGCAAAGGTCCTGTGCTGGCAAGAAGCATGACCTGTTCTAGGAAGAGGCTCCATGGTACAGCATTGGGCTTGGGGGAGATGATCCTGAGCAGCCTTGGGCATGGAAGTGGGGAGGCAGTTGGTCAGGTGCTCTGACCATCGAAGCTGGGGGAGTCATTGGGGGTGAGTGGGGATAGGGGAGGCTGCGGAGGGGGTGTCTCCTGGGACTGTGTCATAGGCCCAAAAGAGACAGGGTTTCCAGGAAAGAGGGTCACTTCCTGCCCAGGATGTTTCTTTCATTCCTGCATCTCCTTGCTGTCTCTTAAGTTCAGGTCTCATTTGCATCTTCCCTGGATGCAGCGTGATTCCACTGATTTTCAGGTTTTCGTGCACTTGAAGCCTCTGGGGGGATGGGATGGACCTGGTGACGGGATCTGGAGACTCGGCCTCCCTGCCTGTGACGCCCCACAGCGTGGCGCCTTGGCTCCGAAGTCTCCAGTGATGTCCATTGCTCAAGTTCGCTTCAAGTCCAAGGTGCACTCGGGCATCTCTGGGCAGCCTCTGCTTCCTCTTCCTGCTTCCTTCCAGCTGCCTTTCATTCCCCGAGACCAGACCCTGGCTCACAACCTCCCCGCCCCTTTCTCCTGCAGGAAAGAGACAGAGAGAGCCCCAGCTCAGCTCACAGGTGGAGCGCACAACTCCAGAGCTCTCCAGAGTTTCCTGCTTAAAGCCCCTGCTGAAAGAATTTTATAAAACTCTTTCCCTCTTCACCCATTTTTAAGTTCGCATCTACATTTGCTATCATCTGTTTGCAGTCAATGTGATTTCCAGTTTACCCTAAACATTGATTTTTTTTTTTTAAATACACTCTCACTATATAGTCCAGGCTGGCCTTGAACTTACAGTGATCCTCCTGCCTCAGCTTCCTGAGTGCTGGGATGACAGGAGTGTGCTGCCATACCCGGCAAAATTTTTAAGTAAACTGCATCACTGTTTAAAATTTATCCAGTGGAATCTCAATACCATAGCAGTTTGATGCCCACCATCACCCATTTTAAAAATGCATGAACTCACTCTTCTTTAATAGTCTGTTCTTTTTCCTCTTGGAAATGTTATTTCCATTCTGCTTTTCCCTTGGAATTTTATGCTAATGTAATAATGTAACATATGCTTATGCTTAGAACTCTCTTTCATTTGTGTCCCTATTATGTTTCTCTAGAACAACCTTATATAAAGTTGGAAATTTTAATTTCCTGGAATCATAAAGCTCTACATATTAAAATTTTCTTCAGGCTAGAGTTATCCTTACAATTATGAATAGGAGACAATTATCAAAAAGCACGAATGTATTACTAATTTGGGTAAGTAATTAATAAACACAAAAAGTAAACTGATGCATCCCTTAATGAGATGGTGGTGCTTTCCAAGTAGACTTTTTGTTGATATATGACAGGTACACCCATCGCTGACCAGGTCACGGTGTACAGGAGCCTGTGTAGTTATCACCCAGAACTGGGAATAAAACATTGCTGGTGCTGGACCATGTCTGCAGCTGGTTTACTTATCCATGAAAGAATCATATTTATTGCTAGTATGAGACTAGAGTCAGCATCAATTGTATTTCCATTTTTCATTTATATAGACGTAAGCACTAAAAACTTTATTTACCTGAATTTAATTGGAATAGAAGTTTTGTTACAGCAGGGTCACTATTCTTTGACTTCCTTCTGACCGCCAGAGTGATCTGTCCCCAAGAATTATACTCTTAATTTTTCTATTATGATTTCCTAGTTTAAAATAAAAGCATGAGAAACTTCTCTTTCCTGGAGGGAGGGAAGAAAGATTGGAGGGAGGGTAGGTGGGTGGGACAGAGAGAGGGAGACGGAGATCGTTTTATCACTCATCTGCTTGCTTTCTTGACTTTCAGTGTGCCCTCCTATGTGGTCACCAGTGATGGTCATGCATGGGAGGGGAAAGCAGATTCTCTCAGGATCAGTGAACCCCAATTAAGATCTGGGGTGGGATAGCGAGGGGTTTTCCTTTCTTGGTGCAGGAGGAGGGGGACAATCACAAAAGAGCAAGTGTAGAAGGACAACTCGCCCCTTTCTCAACCCGGAAGAGTTTCTGTAGAAGCTGAGGATCTGGAAACTGATTCTCTTAAAACTCGACCTGTGTGTCCACTGTTGAGAAAGTCCTCTTCACCCAGCAGTCCAAAGTCCAGCTGGCAGCCCATGTGCTTCCCAGTTGCTGAGTCCCCGTCTCTCCTGCTTTGATCACTGTTATTATCTGCAAATTTTCCCCATCCGTGCTGTATTTTTCATGTGACCCATCACCTTTACCAACTATAAACCCCTCAAGGGGCTCAAGACAGGTGCCCATGTCTTGATCATTTCCTAGCCTTGTGCCTTACACTTAGCAGAAGTCTAGTAAATATCAGGAAAATTGTCTATGGTAAGTTTCTGGACAACCCTCCTGGGTCCTAGAATGGTGCTGGGTATTCAGTAGCAGGGTCTCCAAAGAATACATGAATTAATCAGTGAGCAAAGAGGAAAATAGCAAATCAATGAGCTAATGGGCCAGTGGGCAAAGTCCTGAAAGTAAGAATCCACACCTTGTGGGAGGATCCAGATTGCAGAATAGTAAAGGATGTGGAGTGGACCCTGCTTTATATTCCTTTTTATAAATGGTCATCATAGACATGACCACTCATCTCTAAACAGCCATGTAAGTCACGCCTCGTGCTTTGCATCTTGTCTTGCAGGTGTGTGCAGCCCCTTCTCACCGTGGTGGTGTCTGGTCTGGACCTCAGCCCGGGTGAGGATGTAAAGCCCCCCGCTCTGCACATGGATGGTCCAGGCCAGCAGGAACCCCCAGCCCCAGCCCCCCTCACAGCCATGTCAGCCGTGGAGTAGCACGGACACCTCCTCTCAGCTTCTCAGGGTTTCAGTCTTTTCGGGTTTTCTTCATTTACCTTTTTTTATGGTTTTGTGGCTGGACATTGACAACCAAGTCAGGCACCATGGGGGATCAGCAGTTGTACAAGAGCAACCACGTGGCCCACGGTGGTGAGAACCTTTTCTACCAACAGCCACCCCTTAGTGTCCATGGCGGGCTGAATCACAACTATGGGAATTCAGTCGCAGGGGGCGGAATGGATGCCCCTCAAGCTTCACCCATCTCCCCCCACTTCCCCCAAGATACTCGGGATGGTCTGAACTTGCCTGTTGGTTCCAAAAACCTTGGTCAGATAGATACCTCGAGACAGGGAGGGTGGGGAGACCATGCAGGGCCTGGCAACCATGTCCAGCTACGTGGCAACCTGACCAACTCCAACATGATGTGGGGGGCTCCGGCCCAGGTAGAGTCTGCCGATGGCTATCAGTACACCTACTCCCAGGCCAGCGAGATCCGGACCCAGAAGCTCACCAGCGGCGTCTTACACAAGCTAGACTCCTTCACCCAGGTGTTTGCCAACCAAAACCTGCGAATCCAGGTCAACAACATGGCCCAGGTGCTGCACACCCAGTCGGCAGTGATGGACGGAGCCCCTGACAGTGCCCTCCGCCAGCTGCTGTCTCAGAAGCCTATGGAGACCCCGGGACCAGCTCTGCCATCCCGGTACCAGCAGGTGCCGCAACAGCCTCACCCTGGTTTCACAGGCGGGCTGTCTAAGCCGGCCCTGCAGGTCGGGCAGCATCCTGCCCAAGGACACCTGTATTACGACTACCAGCAGCCCCTGGCCCAGCTGCCAATGCAGGGAGGACAGCCGCTGCAAGGCCCCCCAGTGCTGTCCCAGCCTGTGCCACAGATGCAGCATCAGTATTATCCACAGCAGCCACAGCAGCAGGCGGGGCAGCAGCGTCTCTCAGTGCAGGAAATGCAGCCACAGCCTCCGCAGCAGCAGACCCGCCCGCCTCAGCCTCAGCAGCAACCACGGCAAGGTCCAATGCAGATACCTCAGTATTATCAGCCCCAGCCCATGATGCAGCACTTGCAAGAGCAGCAACAGCCGTCGATGCACCTGCAGCCCCCTTATTATCACAGGGACCCCCACCAGTACACCCCGGAGCAGGCACATGCCGTCCAGCTGATTCAGCTAGGCTCCATGGCCCCATACTACTACCAGGAGCCCCAGCAGGCCTACAGCCACCCACTCTACCAGCAGAGCCACCTGCCCCAGCACCAGCTGCGTGAGGACAGTCAGCTGAAGACGTATTCCAGCGACAGGCAGGCCACAGCCCTGCTGAGCTCCCAAGGGGACCTGGCACCTTCTGATACGGGAATGGGAGACCCGGCCAGCTCGGACCTGACCCGGGTCAGCAGCGCTCTCCCCCACCGACCACTCCTGTCCCCCACGAGTGGGATTCACCTCAACAATACCGGCCCTCAGCATCCACAGCCGTCTCCCAGTGCCATGTGGCCTCAGGTATTCTCGCCATGGAGTTTCTCTCCAATCTCGGGGTACAGCAGGCCCAATCCTAATCCTTCCCCCTACTGTCTTCATACATTCACAAATGTTCAGCTACCAGTGCCCGACACTTGTCTATGCCAGGCACTTGGAAATCAAAATCAACTTTGATTCAGTCCTTTGTGCAAGGAGCTTACGATCTGAGAAAGGAGATGATCAAAGACTGTGTCCTATCCCAGAGTGAGTCATGTGATGATCCAGATCTTGAGTCAGATTGCAGGGAACTCCACAGTTAGGTGGGCGTCTTATCTGCCCATTAGATCTGGTATCCTCAGGGTATTTCCTAGGAAATGGGTCTCCCTTTGAGACTGTTATGACAGCATTTCTCAAAGTATATTGCCCTAAACAGCAATTCTGCAAAATATTAATGGATATTGCTGAAAGGCAGCAAGTTCTGCATAAATTTAGAGATTCTTAAAGTGGACCTTGTGAGCCTTTGATAGACCATTGTGCCTTGTGAATTCCTCAAAGGGGATACTGCCCGTAGCTGCAGAGAAGGAAAACCTTAGCTGCCACAGAATCTAGGCTGCAAAGTAGATTAGCAAGGGTCTGGTACGAGATGCTAGGGAGTGGCGGAGACTATGTATGTGGACTAGAGATTGGGGTCCCATTTCATTCAAGATGTTTAAAAATCCAGCCAAACAAAACATGACTGCCAGCCACATATGACAACAAGGCCTTGGGCAGAGGGGACCCAAAATGGCAAGTAGATGGTGGAGAGGGTGCTAATGGAGTTTGAGGCTGCAGAAGAACTTCCCCTTGGCCTGCTTGTGTCCGGGGCACAGAGGCACTGGTGACCAAGAGCCTTTGTGAATGTATGAATGAGATGGCACATGTTCTGTCACCCAGCTTTCCTCTCCACATCCTGCGTGGGGACAGAGCCTGTCCGTGCAGGGTGGGTGCACCTGGAGAGTAAGTGGGAGGTGGGTGGAGCCTGTGTCCTGAGGGCCGGTGGCTTGCAGCAGCTCTGGGCGAGGGGTGGTCATCCCACCTCGGGCAGTTAGGTGAAAGCAGCCAGGTGTGGCAGAGCTGGGGCACAGTGGGCACAAGCAGGGGCACCAGGTATAGGGCCCCTGCTGTTCTCACTGCCTAAAACCCCTCCCTCAGAAACACTGTGTTTGTTTTTTGTTTTTGTCTTCGTTTTGTTTTGTTTTTCTTGCTTTCGTCTTCCCTTCGGGATCCGGCTTGGCTCAAAACTAGATGCACCTACCTGATGGGAGAGCCCAGCCAGCCTCCCCTGAGTCAAGGTAGGATGAGGGGGCGCTTGGTGGGTTTGGGGACACTGAGGGTTTTCCTGGGTTGTCACTCACTGTTCCTAATTCACAGTCAGTTTCTCCAAGTGTATAGGAATAACAGCGATAGTGCGGTTTAGGGCACCATGAGGGTGATAGGATCACTATGTGCCTGACCGTAGCAGGCGGTCAAGGGTTGGGAGTGTGATCAAGGGTACAGCACTTGCCAGGGATGTGTGAGGCCCTGGGCTCCATCCCAGCACCTAAAAAAATCGAAAACAAACCAGGAACACTCAATAATTGTTAGCTATCGCTATTATCATTTTACAAAAGAAAAAAACTAGAACTCAAAGCTGGGCACGGTGACACACACCTGTAATCCCAGCACTCTAGGAGGTGGCGGCAGGAGAATCCCAAGTTCAAGCCCAGTTTGGGCAACTTTAGTGACTTGGAAAGAAGCTGTCTCAAAATGAAAAACAAAAAGGGCTGGGGATGCAGCTCAGTGTGAAAGCCCTGGGTTGAATACGCAGTATGAAAGAAAGCAGGAGAGGTGAGGGGAGGAAACTGAGGCTCAGAGAGTTTAAGGTTATACATCAAAAAGCACTGAGTTCAAAGCAGTGTTGGCCTTGACTTCAAAGCCCACTGTCCATTCATTCAGTTAGCGAGGGTTTATTAAGTGCCTCCTATTGCGTGCAGCAGTGCGTAGTAGACTCACTTCCTCCTGCATGAGCGTGAAAAATAAAAGATGTAGGCAGAATCTGAACTGCTGAAGCACAGGATCCAGGGGACATAAGACACACTTGTCTCAGCAACATCACCCAAGGAGCTGTACTCCAGTGGACCCCAAGAGGCAATGAGTCATAGGTGGGAGAATATTCCTGAAGACCCGGAGGGAAGGAAGATATGTTCCGCAACTCTTGTGTGATGTTTAGGAAAGCCCTTTCCCACTCTGAGCTTGGTTTTCCATCTGCAAAAAGGGTATCGGGCCACAGAGGGAGGCACTGAATGAATGAAACGTGTTCCTTGGGGTGTTTGGTCTGTGTTTCCCCTTGTCACTGTGTCTGTCCTCTCCACCTGGCCCTCCCTTAAACAGTGGCCAACCCAAAGGAGTGTTTGGGGAGCCGTTTGATGCCAAGAACAAGCTGACGTGCCCCATCTGCCTGAAGGAGTTCAAGAGCCTGCCCGCCCTGAATGGCCACATGCGGTCCCACGGGGGAATGAGGGCCTCCCCCAGCCTCAAACAGGTTAGCAGGCATCGTACCCCATCCTTCCCAGGCCATGTGCTGCTTGCTTTGCTTTGCCGACATCAGACACAGGTGACAGAGGAACATGAGACCAGAGAGGCCAGGCCAAGAAGCCCCTCTTCCCTAGCCTTGTTATCAAAGGTCAAAAACAGGTGCTAGAAATCCTTTTAGGGGATCCCAGTCTACCTCCCAGAGAAGATAGCCTAAAAAAAAATGTAAATGCAATACTTTTTAACTTCTGCTGCTTGAACCGCCCAAGGTCATGGTCCTTGGGCCTTCAAGGTCAGCAGTTAGTAACCAAGGAAACTCAAGTAACTGTCAGCCTCTGAGCCACAATCTTCTGCTCAGTGGGTGGTGGCCTCCAGCACCCAGAATCCCTTAGACACACTGGGTTATCCAGGACACCTCTCCAGGTAGCAAACTGTCCAAAAGTTTTTGAGTTACATTAGAATGCTCAGAATTCTTTGCACATTGTTGATCCTAATCTAAGTCTTAAGGAATTAACTGTCAACCAAAACCTTGGATTACCCAGACTGCTCCATCTCCCAGCCATGCCAGAGTGAAGAGCTTGTCTTCACTTTTTTTAAAACAACACGTTTTGCATTTTCAAGATAGTTTCCTAACGTGGATAAAATTGAAGATGGAAGCCAGGCATGGTAGTGCGCACCTGTAATTCCAGCACTCTGGGAAGCTGAGGCAGGACTGCGAATTGAAGCCCAGCCTGGGCAATTAGTGACTTAGCGAGATCCTATCTCAAAATAAAAAATAAAAAGGACTCGGGATGTGGCTCAGTGTAAAAAGTCCTGGGTTCAATTCTGAACCAAAAAAAAAAAAAGATAGAATGCACAATTCCATTTGGTGCATGCGTGAACTGAGGCCTCCAGAATCAGAAAGTCCTACATAAGATCACATATTTTGTTTTGGCAGACTGCAAATCCAAGTCCTTTTCTTTAAAAGCAATGATGACTCCCCCCAATTTTTAAAATATTTTAATATACAAGTGGCACATGGTCAAGATGCTTCAGTGAGGAAATAGAACACACGACCTCGGGTACAGCCCACCGGTTCCACTCAGCCTAGGGACCCAGGTTACAGGAAGTTGCTGGCAGTGGTTCTCTGTCACCCACACCTGATGTCCTGGAACCTTTCTAGAAAAGCAAATTGCATTCCCTTGGGAGAGCCGTACTCAGCCCAGGATCAAAGCTCTCATTGTCTGTGTAGGAGGAAGGAGAGAAGGCCCCGCCGCCTCAGCCCCAGCAGCCACTGCCGCCTCCGCCTCCGCCGCCACCGCAGCTCCCTCCCGAGGCAGAAAGCCTCACGCCTATGGTCATGCCCGTGTCTGTCCCTGTCAAGCTTCTCCCGCCCAAGCCCAGCTCTCAGGGCTTCACCAACAGCGCTGCTGCCGCCCCCTCCGCCAGAGACAAGCCAGCCAGCTCCGTGTCGGACGACGAGATGCCTGTGCTCGTGAGGATGACCCTCTCTCCCCCACACTCCCCCCAAGGGGCTGCCCCCCGTGCTCCCGCTGTGAGTCGCTGCTCTGCCCCCCTGCCTGGGGTGGGGACGTCCCTTTGCTTTCTTAGAGATAGAGACAGCTCTTCCA